>PVHY01002444.1:0-121406 GCA_004024945.1 Uropsilus gracilis
CATCCATCCATCCATCCATCCATCCATCCATCCATCCATCCATCCATCCATCCATCCAATGTCCACGTTTTCTCAGACCTGGCCACTTTAAGTTGGGTCATGCCCCTATCATTCTCTGAATACTTCCTTACTTTGCAGCACAAAATGTTCCACACTCATTTTGCACCTTTACTCCCACAGCCCTGGAGTCCACCATTTCCCTAAAGAAATTTCTCAAGGTATACATGTTTCCTGAGGTCATTTCCATCCTGAGATTTCAAATTCATGATGTAAAATCAGAAAGCAGAAACTTTATATATAAACTTTTATATATAAAAAAATCCTTAATTGAGGATATTTTTCCCCATAATTTGAATTTGATGCAACTTACTGAAAAATATCATACAATGTAATTTATGAAATAAGACTTCACAAAGGGAGAAAATAGTAACTAAGAGAAAACAGTTATGCCAGCCACAGAAGTTACTGGACTTGGCGAGAAAAAGCTGGCAGTCATCACTCTGGCAACCAAATTATAGACAGACCTGCCTGGGGAGAAAATGCCCAGCACTCATGGAACACCTTCAGTGACTCTGACCTGCTGGCAAAGGCAGGCATGGAGGCAAGGGGTGGGCTGCCTCATGTGGTAGGAACAGAGAGTCTTCTGGGTTGGCATTTGTACCAAGTAGATGTGGAGCAAGATTTGGAGAGGAATTATCAGGGCCAGGATTGTTTTTTCCTCCAAAAAGTTTGGAAGTTTTTCTAGCTCTTAGACCAATACTCAGCTGAAATGCTACCATTAGAAGAGAGAATTGGCATTTAAAAGGCCCCACAATCACTCCTTTAATTGTTCACTGTGATGTGCAGTTGAAGATTTAACTGGAAAAGTCAGTAAGCAAGGATGACTGGGACCGAGACCCTGATCACAAGGTCTGAAAGCCAAGAAGCTGTGACCCTGAAAGGTGTTATATCAGCTAAATGCTAACCATGCTCTGAGAAACACTGTAGGAATTGAGAGCCAATTGTGAGGGTTGTTAAAACATGGTCACAAAGGGTTGTTAAAACATGGAAGCTCAGATGTCCAAAAGGGCTATGAAGGTAGTGCTGGCCAGTAGTCCCATTAGATGCCTCTTCTACCACTGACTGAAGCTTTTGGGTGAATCTTCATTTGATAGGAGTCAAATATAAATATGCAAATGAAGGGAGTTGTTCATATGTGAACAGGCATTCCATAGTTCCTTCACTTATTAATTCACTTATACTACAACTATTGAGGCTCTATTATGTTCTTGGCACTGTGGTATGTACAGAGTCTATAGTGTTCGCAATTCCTGCTCTACTGGCGCTTGAGAAAGATAGGTATTAATCAAATGAATAAAAAGGTACATTATTGTTAAAAATTCTCCTAAGTACTCATGAAATGTACACAGCATTTCCAGCATAGTTCAGGGATAACTGCCTACTGTGACCAACCATTAAACTGGGTGGGGCAGGACAGGAGCATCTCAGGCTAAGGGCATCATGTGTATAAAAATCTTGGAGGGTCATCCAAAGAGATACAGCCCCATGCAGCTGGAGGACCAAGAACAAAGGAATGTGGGTGACGTGAGGAGGAACAAAGGAATGTGGGTGACGTGAGGAGGAGTAAAGGTCCACTGTGAGGTATCTTCCAGAGGAGTGGGTGGTAGAGTTGTATAGGAGCTGTTGGAGTGTAGGTTGTAGACAAGTAATTGCAAAGATACAATCAGTGAGAAGGAGCTGGAGGCAAAATTATGAAATTACAGGGATCTTTGAAATAACCATAACATGCCATCTCCCATCTGCGTGTCTCATTTGATTGAAGGGAACCAAGTCTCTGAGACCTTAGTGACAGAAAACAGTACAGGAAAGGCTGGGTCAGTACCTATTAACACAGGGCTGAAGATAACTGAGGACTAAACAGTTCCATGTCTTGCTATCTAGCCTATAGAAACCTTCTCTGCACGAGGAAATGCATTCAAGGATACTTATTCACCACAGCAGTAATTGTAGCCTCAAAAACATGTATACAACATAAATGCCCATTATTATGAGACTAGGTAACCCCTAATACAAGTTATACTGAGCAGCAATTCAAAACCAGGACTATCTCTGTGAGCTACTGGAAACTCTCTAAGACCCACGGCTGGGAGAAACACGAGGCAGGACTATACACCAAGATATCCTTGAGATAAGTAGAAAAAAATGGAGGTCCTAAAAATTTATGGTTCCTTCTCCCCACTCATATATGTTAAGTGTATATAGTAATTAAGTACTATAGTACTCATGAAAATGAATGGAAGATTTCACAACAAATTGAAAACAAGGGCTACCATAGAAGAGGGGAGGAGCTTTGCATTAGGTGGAGTCAAGGAGGATTTTAACTTAATCTGTGATGCTTTAATTTAATTGCAGGAACTTTCAAACATATACAAAAATAGGACACTGTCATAAACCCCCAAGTGCTTGTCACCCACACATCCCCACCTCCTGGATTATTTTTAAGCACATCCCAGACCTTGTTTTCCATTCATAAGTATTTCAGTAATATTTCAAACACATAAGGACCCTTAAGAAAAAGAACATAATAATACAATGATCACATCTGAAAGTATTAATAATAAAGCCTTGGAATTATGAAATACCCAATCAGTGTTCACATTTGCCTGTCCTATAATTAGAATCTGTTTGTTCAGTTCTTGACCCAAATAAAATCTGTATATGGCACTTGGTTGATACATCTCATGTCTTTTGGAAATTTTTGTCAGAAGTTAGATTGCTATAAGTGACTTTGTTGGGCCAAAGGATAAAGGCATGTGTAATTTTCCCAGATGTTATCAAATTCCCTTTTGCAGCATTCGGGCAGTTTGCATTCCCCTGGCAGTGGATGAGAGTGCCCATTTCCCCACAGCTTGACCAACATATAGTCAAGCTTTTGAATTTTTGCTCTTGTGACAGATGAGAAATGGTCATACCTGCAAATAGCTCCTGTGCATAATGTGGGATTCATATTTTTATAATGTAAGAAAAACATTTTTCTTCCCTTTTCTTGAAGAAAAGATGCAAATATGACAAGAATGGACTTGAAAAATTAGGATCCAACTCAGAAACATGAGTCAGTCAAATTCAGACTTTCTCAGTGGGGATCGTGCTGTCCTGCATCTTCTGACTGCTTTGCACACTGACTGTCCACATAAAATGTTTGGCTTTAGCTGTACCACATTACTCCAATGAGTGTGATGACTCTCATTCAGGCCTTTCTTCAGAGGAGATGGAATCAGGTCATCTCAGTGTGCTTCCAGGCTGGAACAAGCCCGGCCTAAGACAGTACCTTGGGGACTCACAAAACGAACTTTGGTCGTTTGACCAAATATTAAGGAGAAAAGATCCTTACTTGCTTCTTTTAAGAACTTGAGGTGTTTTCTAATATATATATATATATATATCTAATATATATTTATATCTAATATATATATATCTAATATATATATTTATATATATCTAATATATATATATTTATATATATATCTAATATATATATATTTATATATATATAAAATCAATGAACAAAGAAAAGAACTTGAGGGCAGGGACTCCAGTTTCTTTATCTTTTATCTTCTTTGTTCCTCATTTCTAGGTTTGAGTTCCTTTACTATTACTATATGGCTATGGGGTTGGGGATCACTTCCCTTAGGTCTCAATCTTCTCTGGAAAATGGGGGTTGATGATCCTGCTGCCGTGGTGATGCTGTGACAGTGAGTACAGTGAATACAGAAGCACCAGATGACATGGTTAAAACTGTGCATGGTGTACCATAGACTCCAAGGAACTGTGATAGGATCTTAACCCTCTAAGTCTCACCCACTACTGGAAGTGGTGGAATTTTGGAGGCCCAGTTTGCATTTTTTTTTTTTTTTTTGTTATCTTTGTGACTTTTCAGTGGGGAGGAGCTCTGTACCTTGCCTTGCTCTCATCTGGGGCAGGGCTGGCTCTAGAACTCAACTTCTGACCCCTGGTTCGGCCCTTTATTGTCACACTGGATCTCGCGAGTGAGAGACCCTTCAGACACACATAGATTCTTGTTCAGTGTGTTCTCACTTCATTTCCAGATCCTTTCCTAGCCCACAGAGACCTGTTAGGAAACAGAGCAAGGAGCTGCTTGTGCACTTGTGTCTTTGAAATATGTTTGGAAAAGCACTTGCTTTTCTTTACTAGATTGATTTTGTGCTTTGCTCACCTCCTTTTTCCTATCAATCCTGGATACCTGCATAAATTCATTTCAGGCCTGTGAAGAGAGAGAGATCAGTAAGTTGAGAATCCTCAGCCTTTCCATGCACTTCTTTTCTCACAAAAATGCAGCAACAGTGACTCTCTCTGCTCAAATCTGAAAGCTAGTCTTTTCCCTTTCCAAGGACTCTGGAAGAAAAAAAGCTGGGGAATTACTCTGGGCTCTGGCAGGACTTCAGGTTTTGTTTTCTTTTCTCCAAAAGAAGCTCAATAATTCTTAGGATCCAAATTTAGAAACTTGTATGAAGAGCTCTGAGAAATCAGTAGTAAGACAGTCAGACTTTCCAACTTCTTTTTTCCTAAGCAATCTAATAAAGCTATTGCAGTCATTTCCCAAGGTCAATTTTCAGCTTTTAATAGTTTTAATGAGCTGTTTAAAAGGTCCCTCAACTTGTGCTCATCCAAGCTTGCATATGTTTGGAAGTTGGGAGGAAAAAGAAAGCAAAAAGTGGGGGGACAAAGAATAGACAGGAAAGGTGAGTTCAGCCCACTAACTTGGGCATAAGAAAGGGGCTGGACCACAATTTAACCCCTCTCCAGAATATCCCAGGGATGCTAGCACAAGTGATATGTAACACTTGAGACAACCAAGGGGACAGAAGTTCAGTCCCTTCTTCTGCCTCTAATTAGCATCTGTGAGTGCTACAGATCTTGGACATCTGTGTGTGTGGAGGTCAAGAAGAAATCAGAGGTTAATGATGAAGACTGTGGGAGAGAGGGAACATGAGTGTTTACTAAATATATGGGTTTGTTGGAGTGAGAAGGAGAGAGAAGGAAAATAAGGCTGTAACAGTTTGTGAGGAATGAGAATTCAAACGTCACTTGGGCCTGTGTACTAGGTGACCTGATGCTAATTATTTGCCATTATAATTGTGGTAACACAAGTGATACCCAATGCTGTTGACCCACAGTTATTGTGCACCTAGTTCAAGACTTTACATATTGTAGGCCTTTATGCCTTTAATTCCTACTGTACAGAAAGCTGGTTCTAACATTGTTTCCATGACACAAGGATAGAAAGTTAGGGCCATGGGGGAGAAATCACTTGCCCAAGGTCACCCAGTTAGTAAAACTGATTTGCCTTGCTAGATTCATCTGGACAGACTGACTCTATAACTCAAGGTTGAATTATCCACTTTGTCTGCTGTTCGCAGTCTGCCTTTTTCCACTTTGTGTGTTATGGATCTCTGGATATGTCATTTCCCTCCTCTCCCCAAGGGAGAGCTGGCTCTCCTGGTGCTTTTTGCTCCTTTGGCACTTACTATCATGGAGCACCTACTATCATGCAGTCAGGCAGGACATAACTAAATTGGCCATGTGTCCTGGGTCTAGAAGTGGTGGGGAAGACTGGCAAAAGGTGGGGTCCAGCAATTGGGAAGGCTTGGAAACTGATTGCAGGAAGTGGTTTCAGGGTCAGGGGTCAGGAAGGTGGGGCAGTTCGGGGTCACAGGGCTGAGAGGCTGCAGGGATCTTTTCTCGTCAGACTCTTGCTGCTTTGATTGCAGACATAGCCATAGGTTTGCCTCTACCCAGAGCTGATTTGCTGGCAACAATACTCAGCTCTGAATCTGGGGGGAACAAACTGTGGGGTGGTTTCATTCTTGTGCTTTCTGCATAATGTAAATGTAATTAATCATGTCGATGATGGTTTATAATTTAGATTTTTTTTTAATTTTTAGCAGTCTAATTAAATTCATTTAAGCTTATAAGTAGTTATTTTAGAATTTTTCTTTGCACCCCCACTGGTGTAGTGCTGATAATTCACAATAAATATGTCTCCAGGTGACTACTGCAGTTTTTAAATGAATCTCAAAATACTGTTGAGTTGCTATACCTTAAATTAGCCATGAGAAAAATGTAGAAAACTGTTTTTCTTTCCTTCTTAAAAACATTACTACACTTGGAACTCCTCTCAGCTGGGGAGGACCTTCTGAAGGGGGAGGTGGAGATGGTATGTGCTTCTGGGACCCGACTTTGCTCAGACCTTTAGCTGTCTGCTTTGGAAGAGAGACCACACACACAATTCTTTGACTCGCAGACAAAAGCTCATTTCTGGGGCTGTTGTGCAGTGCTCACTTTAATGGTGCAGTAATTAAGTTAGAAATATGGGCTGCTTATCTCTTTCATGAATGCGCTACTCATTGGGTTTACAAATTCTCTCTCAGACACAGAGAAAAAATATTTAAAGTAAGGGCTTAAAAAAACTATGACTAATAAAAGAAATACAAAGGAAGGCAACCACAAATATTAATTTTCTTCCCCCAAATTGACAAAGATTTACAGCAATGACTAATGCTCAGTTACTGACAGTTGTGCTGGCTGTTTGCATGGGTACAATCTTGCTGGGAAAAATATGGCAGTTAATAACAGGAATCTGTATTTTGGCTAACCCTTTTTTAAGGTAGTTTTTGTATAACCTTTGAACCAGAAATCCCACCACAGGTCACTCAAACTGCATCCTAGGGAAGTAGATGAGCTTAAGAAAATATAGAAGCTAAGATGATTCTCGTTCTTCCAGTTTTTAGTTGTATGTTTACTATAAGTTTAAAGAATGAAACATTTTAATGCATTCTTCTTTTCTGCCTTGTCTTGTATGTAATATCTCACTAATTCCTCACAGGAAACCTTTTTGAAAAGGCCAGGTAAGCTTCTGAGAAAGGAAAAACCTCTTGGGTGCCAGAGGTTCACCCAGGGTCAGATAGCTGGGACTCCAGGTGGAGACCGGCTAATCTGAAGCCATTATGTGACCTTGAACAAAGTAGGATAGCTCCTCCATTTGTTTTCTTCACTACCCTGCCTTCTTGTGAAATCACTGCATTTGTTGTCTTTTTCATCTTTTGACTCCTTTAGAAACAGGGACCAGTCAGGACTGACCAGTGTTTGTCAAGCTCAGAATATTGACTCCCTGACCTCACTCAAACACAAGAGGATGATGGCATAGCCTACTTGCCATGTGCTCTGTGTGGCCTAAACAGGGAAAGTGCTCATATCAGTGTCTGCAAAGGACCAGTGTTCCATGGATGAGAACTAAATTTGCAGTCTCTCAAATTATTGCAGCAACTCCTGGGTGGTGGGGTGTCTGTGGGGTCATGGATGAGAAAGGGCATTTCTTGTTTTTTTTTTTTTTTTTTTTTTTGAGACTAGGTCTCGCTATTTTGCCCAAGAACTGCAGACTCGTGTTGCCTGGGGTGCCACAAACTCAAGTGATCCCCAGCCTCAGCCTCCCAGGTAGCTGGGATTACAGGTACACGCCATCATGCTCAGCTACGTTTTGAGACTAGATCTCGCTATTTTGCCCCGGGCGGGTCTCGAACCCGTGGACTCAAGTGATTCCTAGTCTCAGCCTCCCTCCTTAGGCTGGAATTAAAGGCACGTGCCACTGTGTTTGGCCCAAATAAAGGGAATTTCTAAGGAAGGGATATTTTTGCAGCCTGGGACTCTGGGTCCTACCTGATAGCCAACTTTCTCCCCTTGCTTCCACTAGGGTGGTAGCAGAAAATGAGGTCATTCAGGCCTTTCAGGAATAGGAGCTCATTAACAGTTGACTTCATATAAAACTAGAAGTCCTCCTGGGGAAGAGGCCCTGACATTAAGAGAGGGTGATGTGGTCAAGGTAAAGGCTCTTTGAGGTTGTTGTGTTCTATGTGAGTAGACTGAAACTTTCCCCTACCTTGCATAAAAAAATTCCCTTAGTGACCAGTTGTCATTGATGGTCATAGGGGCAGCAATGGTGGTGGTATTGATGGTAGTGGCAGTGATATGGTTGGTGGTGCTAGTGCCAGTGATGGGGTTGTTAGTGATGGTACAAATAGTGACAACATGGAGGATGATGGGGGGTGTGTTGGAAATGAATATGAGTGTGGTAAGTAAAATCAGAATATTAGAAATGCAAAAGCAACTAGGCATTACTTTCCCAGAATTTAGCCCCCCCTCTTATTCCTCAGATTCATACTCTCAGAGATATCTTCTTCATCTAGGTCTTTACTCTGGATCTACTTATTATGTATTTATTATTAGGGTAGGAGACCATATAATTTTGTTTTGCTTTTATAAATTATGACTATGTTCTGTTATTATGGAACAAATCCCTGCATTCTAGAAAGTGCAGTCTTTCCAGAGCAAGATCTTACCTCTCCAGGACTTCTTTTCAACTTATATTTTGTTGCACATGGTCTAATAAGTGGCAATTGTAGGATACCCAGAATGCAAAAACTGATAACTGCCATAATAATGACCCAGGGGATATGTTGACCTCCCTTCAACATTCCTTTCTCAGCACATTTAGCTCCTGTGGGATGACTCCTGCTGTCTTCTCCTGCTGGCATTAACACCAGAAAAGGTTCAATCCAAATGGGTATCAAGTTGGTATATTTTTGGAGATGCTGGTAGAGCTGTTATCATTGTCAGACCAACTGTTAGTATTGTGTTTGCATTTAGTCTCTGGTTGCTGTCTTATTCAGGGTATTTTTCTTTCTTTCTTTCTTTCTTTTTTTTTTTTTTTTTTTTTTTTTAGAGCTGTGTGGGTGAGTACATTGATGGCATGCTGATCACATTTTCAGGCTGCCATGGGGCTGTGAGTAGCGCTAATAGAATGGATGAAAGAATAATGAGCCAAAGCAGTGTTGACAGCCTGGAATGCCAGCTCAAATCAAGCAACCTGGACCATAACACAGGCCAATGCAAAGTCTAGCATTTGGATCCAAGCGACAAGTTACATGAGGACAGCAGGTAAAGGAAACTCAGGCCACGCATCTGGGAAAAATTCATGAGTCGCAGCAAACAGCAAATCCAGGTGTGAGATGACTACCAGGGGTTATTAGAGTGAAGCACAAACACCTCTGTTCCGGGGGCATGTGTTGAAGTTTCTTTAGCAAACTTGACAAAAACGGGGGTGTTGAGGAGAGAGGTTAGGCTAATGGGGCTGAGGTTAGGACTTGAAATGTCATGTGGATCTCAGTGGAGAAAGCCTAGAGACTCAAAACTCTGGTGAGGTGTTAATGGTTGAAACGCATTCCATTATAGTTGACTGAAAACTCAACAAACAGTGCTTAGGTGATTAAAATGTGTTGATCTTATAGAGTGAGCTGTCTGGAGGAAAGCCACTACATGGTGAGCAGAGGTGACTTAATAATGTCCAAGGCCCAGCTCCTTTTATATTTGTGTTCTGCATCCTTGACAATGGGTTCTCATCCTCCAGCTCACCACCTTGTGGTACCAAGATGATTGCCCTGACTTATATCATTCATTGTGCAACCACTTTCAACGTAGGGAGAAGTGGGAAGAGGCAGAGTCAGGAATCTCATTCCAAATGTATTATCCTATAAGGACTCAAATGTTTTTCAAGAATTTTCATAGCAGTTTTCCCTGATCTCTCATTAATCAGTATGGCTGACACTTTGACCCTGCAGTGTCGGAGACTGACTGGATCTCTTCCCTGGGGCTGGAGAAGGGCTCTCTTTCCTGGAACATATGGCTGTCTATTTCATAATGAAGCAACCTCAGCATTTTATTTGCTCAGAGTTTGGAGACATGAGGGTAGCTGTTAGGTGAGCAACCAAGTGTGTCCACCACTGGGTATAAGCACACTTTTCAAATATGAGAAGATATTTCTTCTTGGTGTGCAGAAGAAGGTTTATCATAGTCCATATGCAAAACTTGGCAGATATACCAATTAGTAGAAGTTATGGAAAACTCAATTTTTGCTTTACTTGAATCGAGATTTCAGGATTTATTGTAATTATCTGGTAATGGAGGGTGCTGCTTTAGTGAGATGTGAAGCAGAATTAACATTTACTTGATAGGGACAAGGTAAAAGAAATACTAGTTGGGGTTTGGGGTATGTGTGGGGCCAGGGCAGACAGTTACTCTGACCTGTGAGTTTCCTTACAACACAGAGAGCCTATGATTTTACTAATTAGTTTTTTCTTTTCGAGTGTTCATTAGGTAATCATGCTAATTAGAGATGATGTTTCCACTAAGTGAGATATAATTTCAAGTTGAAAGACATTTTTTATTTTTAACATCATTGTATGAGATATAATTTACATTGAACTGGGCTGTACTTGGTAGTTGAGGGGCACATTCATTCCTGGATTAGGTGATGCATATTGTACATCCTGGTTCACTAGCTGTACCTGAATCATAAATATTCCTATGCCCCATGAATTTTGTTTACATGGTAGAGTACCAACTGGGCAGAAACCCTTCCATACCTTTGATACTTTATACCCTAATAGAACCGGAACAATCCCATGCAGATTAGAGTATCAAGAAGAAAGGGGAAAATTTAACTAACTGAAAGAACTTGCTAAACTTCTCTCCAAATGAGATACTTCTAGTGCCTTCCAGGGTTCATGGTAAACTTGGTTTCTTGTCTAAAGTCTCTGAAAGCTTGTTGGACATTTTTCATAATTTCTTTCTTCATTAGTAAAAAGAAGGACTAGTCTTGAAATTGACGTTCTGTGAGCTACTCTGAGACCATCATCTTCCCTTCATTTTGCAACCTGCCATGAACTCTGAAAGGCTTAAAGGAGAGGTGCATAGAGAGACCATGTGGTCAGCAAAGGATACTGAAACCCTATCCACCCATGTCTGACCATGTTACCCGATCCCTGGGCATATCTTAACCTGCTCTTATATGCACCAGTGTCCACCATACCAAACCTTCCCCATTTTGTTTAAGCTGGTTTGCCTGGATTTTTGTTATTGATAGGAACTCAAAGACATCCTATCCTTAGAAGGGCCTCACAGAAAGCTTGTATAATTTCAAGTGGAAATGTATTGATTTTTTAAAAATGTCACCTTCAAATTTGTTTCCATATTCCTGAACGTTTTCTTCTGAACATCCCCAAAATATGCCTTTTTAGAGGTAATTGCTCTTAGTCCTTTGTAGATGACAGAAAGGAGCATGCATGAGCAGGCACCACCTTTACTGGGGTCTTAACCAAACACTACTCCAAGTGCTTTTCCTGTATTAACACATTTAGTCCTTATCATGAGACCATCAGGTCAGAATAGTCTTATTCTAAAGATGAGGAAACTTAGACACAGAATGGCTAAGTCGGGAGACAGCATTTTAATCCAGACACTTGGGCTCTGGGTTCTCAGTTTTCAACTACCACACCGTCTTCCGTTTCATTACTACTGTTAATGAAATTGTTATTGTTATAAATTGTCATGTATCAGGTCTTCATAAATGTAGGATCTTAAAACAATACACATCTATTGTCTTACATTTTCTCTGGGACAGGAGCCCAAGCATAGTTCACTGGGTCATTTGCCTGAGGGTCTCACAAGTCTATATAAAGGTATTGACAGGAACTCTTCTGAGACTTGACTAAGGATGGATCCATGTCCAAGCTCATATGGTTATTGGAGTTCCTCACATGTCCTTATTGGCTGTTGGTCTCAGGTTGCTCTCAGTTCCTCACTGTCTGGGCTTTTCCATAGGACAGTAATCAACATGGCAGCTGCCTTCATCAGTGTCAGCAATGAAGAAGTATGCCAGCAAGAGGGAATTTACTGCAATACAACCTAGTCCTAGAGGGACACTCTGTCACTCTTGCTGCAGTCTAATCGTGGGAAGCAAGTCCCAGGCCAGCCTTTAGAAGGCTGTTACAGAAGATCACATATCAAAATGAATTCTAGGAACCAGGATCATCGAGAGTTGTTCTTTATCTACCATTTTACTCCTATTTTAAAATGTTTTGTATTTTTGACAGCTCTTTGGTAATGGCTGGACTGGAGCCACTGGCTTAGCTTAAGGCCAAAATGGGGCTGTCCTGACTCCTACTCCTGAATCCAAGAGAAGAAGGCAGAGAAAAAAATGTGGCTCTTCTCATGTCTCATTGCCCCTACATTGCTGATTTCCTGCTTGGGAACAGGAAACCTAGGGCATGGCCTGAGAAGTGGCACGAGCACCTGCTACACCTGGAGGTAGTCAGTTTAAGTTCTAGGAGACTTGAACTTTCCCTGCTTCCCTGCCCCCTAGGCAGCTTGGTGCAGAAGATGACTGGCTCTCCTGAAAAGGCATGAATCCCAGGATGGAGAGAGATGAAGGTATATACTACAGGTCTCAGCCCACTTGCATACAGAATAGAGGAGGAATAGAGCTAATATTCTCTTTGACTTTATCTTACAGAGTTTTGCACCTTTCTTCTGTCTCATTTGTACATCTTTCTAAGTTAACACACAGGGATTCTGATTCATGCTTTTTGGTGACTGCTTAGTCTTCCATTGCATGATTGGCCTGATGAAAGTCAATCTTTTAGTCTTTGGAAACCTGCCCACCCTTGTTTGAAGTGCTTTATTTCTGGAGGGTCCTGTGTGTGCAGTATCATCTTAGAAGTGTGTGCTCTAAATAGAAGCCTCCTCAAAAGACTTTCTGAGTTTGGTGTTTGTGTCCTCCCCTCACCCCAATGGACTTTTTCAACCAATGGGGCCTTTGAAGCATTCCATTAACAAGGATGGCTCTGGAGTATCTTTGCAGAGGTCCTGGGATCACTGACAGAAGTGCAGTCAAGCCTCTGCCACTCTCCCAAGGGCTGAGCAACTCTCTGCATTTGAAAAAGCAGGTGTGTGAAACTCTGGTTGACATCCTTACATTAACTGATCTTCTACCAAATGAAAGGAGGTGTTATTCCTTTCCAGCAGCTTCACCTTTGTCCCCCGACACTTGGTGCTGTTTTACGTTCAGCTGCTCATTTGCCATGCACACTACAATTAGTGATGTCTGCTGCACACGTGCCTTGCCAGTAACAGGCAGCAGATATGCTCCCATTTCCCCTTTGCTTTCTGCAGGGTTTTAATTAATAGCCCTTTCCCTCACTTACCCTTTATTCCCTATAAAAAATCTGAAATCACACAATGTGACTTCTGCATTCAGCTCACTTCCCTTTCATGCATTGTTTATTTCTAGTGGCTATAATTTTAGTTTAGTTATTAGTAATAATAGTCATTATTTGGTGAGGTATTAGTATATACAAGGGTCTGTGCTAGATACTTTGTTGGAGAAGGCTCTTTGAAATGTCATCATAGCTCACCTGTGAGATATTTTTGTTCCTGTTTTACAGAGAAGGGATTGAGAGAGGGTCTCCTCTGGGATCACCTAGCTAGAAATACTGGGTCTGCAGTTAAGTCTGCTGAGAGAATCTAAACTCTTAAGCCCCTGCCACATGGAATTATTGCCCTACCTCCTCTGTAGGTTCACAGTGGGTCCTGCTAAGAGCAAGGTTATTCAGCTTCTCAAGGGGACAAGGAGAAATTGGAGAGTCTCCCGGGAAGGTCCTGGAAAGTGATTAAGAGGATGAGAGTAAGACTGGTGAGAAGCTCAGAGGAATTAGAGTAATTTAATCTAGAGAAATAAGTTCTAGGGTCTAAATTAATGGCATTCACTGATGTCTTCATGAGAATCAATTAAAATATTTTAAAAACAGGAGTCAGTTTGCTAGGTTTATTATGGACTATCAAACATTTCAGTTATTATTTTATTTAATAGACTCAGAAAATACATAGTAAGCAGGTGCCATGGTCCAGATACAGACTGAACAAAGCATGCCAGGTTCCTCCTCTGGTAGAGACTGCATTTTGGTGGCAGAGAGTGGGGGAGGACAAGATGATGGGAAAATGAGGGAGGGAAGATGGTTTCTCCAAGAAGGAAACATTTAAATTGAGATGTTAAAGCCACATGAAGCTCTGGGGACATAATGGTCCAGACAGTGAGGACCTTGAGGAGGGGACAAGTATTGCAGACAGAAGAAAGCAGGTGGGCACGATTGGGTAGTGGAGTGGTAGGCACTCCTCTGTGATATCAGACTAGTACCTTATCACACAGGGTCCTGAGAAGATGATAGACAGAGTCCTGTGTGTCAAGGAACCCTCACTGGTTGCTGGTAGGAAGCAGGTGAGAGGTGTCAGGTAAGAAATGCTGCAGCAAATTGGTCAGGGTGGAGGTTGGGAGAAGTGGACCCTTAGGTTTACTTGTACAATTAGTTCTGATAGGAAGTCATGGTGGATGAGAAGTGATGATGGGAGCAAAACTGATAGAGGAACAGAGGACTCCAGTGGCTGTCAGGTTTTTGGAAAAAAGAATCAACTGTTTCTTTTGTTGTCATCTTGCGACAATCTAAAATGGGCATCTTGCATGGGAATTCTTGGGCTGATACTCCTGGGCTATCAATTCTATATAACACTTTGGATGTCCGCAGAGACAGAGCCCACACCTCTCATCTATTTCTTGGAAGGAAAAGTTTCTTAGCCCACCTCTCAGAAATGAAAAGTTTGAGCCACCCACCCACTTCATTTTGCAAGCAGAGAACTTTCATTTAGAGAGCATTTGCAAAGGTCACCCCAGATATGGTTTTGGCAGAGTCCAGGATCTCCTGACTCCCATATAAAACTCTCTCCTCTAATGAGTTGTCTCCTGGCACAGAGAGACAGAGATTTGAACAATGATTCCTTCTTACCTGAACAAAACAAGGGCCCTTGCTATTTAGACGTTAGTTCTCAGAACTAGTGGCTTTGGCTTTGTCATGTCATACCTTCTCTCTGGCCAGCCTACTTTAGGTTTAAACAGGCCTGTTTCTAAGAAATGTTCCCAATATTCAAGTGTCTATGAAATACAAGTAAGAGCCAGGTGTGACTGGAACTGAAATTAGACAGCAGTGAGGTATGTGTGTCGATCTATTTTGGGGTGCAAATCACCACAGTTTGGAACCTGTAGGAGGGTGGTAAGCTCCTTGGGGAAATGTTCCCTACATTTTTTTTTTCAGTAAGCCCTGAATTATAGCCTGTAAGACAGGATCTTGAACAAAAATCTTTGTTGTCACAATACCACTTTGTACCTTTCAACAGCAGGAGTTAGTGTGTTAGGTTAGCCCAAGGTGAAATAAATACAGGTTTCTTTTCAGTTCTGGCTTTCGGTACTTCAGGCGTGCTCTTATGGGTGAGTGTCCGAAGGTCAGCTAAAGGAAACAAGTGAAAAAAAGAAGCTCATAAAAAAAGCTGTATTAGAAAGACAATACTATAAGGGTTCTAAAAGTGTAGATTGATGAAAATAAGACTTCCTCCCATACATTTTCAAAATAAATTTTAGAATAAACTTTTATGTAGCCTGACAAGCAGAGCACAGAATGACGAAAGTATTAAAATTATAATGCCCCCTCAATGTGATGTGGTGGGAATTTAGATAGTTTCTGTAGCCACATTCCCCATGGAACCTTGGGGAATGTTGGGCCATTGTTAATGACATGGTATACTCACAGCCAAATCTAAACTGATAGTGTCTAAGATAGAAGTGTGTTCTTAACAAAACTTACTCTACAAAGATATTTAGAAGTATATTTTTATGTCCAGGCAAGTAACTTTCTCTAGGAGAAACTCTGCTTAAAGAAATATGTCATTTGGGAAATTTTATAACGAGCAAGCATGAGTGATGTTATCAAGTTGATTGGCTCATGGAGTAGTTGGCAAAGGTTGGAGTGAATTAGCCATACAACCAGATATATTTGATGAAGTAAGGAAGCTATGAAAAATTCTGAGAGGGTATTCCAGGTGTGGCCAAGCTTCTTCAGCAAGGAGCCCTGGTGTTATAGTGTGGGGTACTGGAAACCAAGAGAGTCTCCTGTCCTGGCACTATCAGGACTTGTCTTTGTAAACAAAAGTTAGACTTGGAGTTAGACTGTTTGCTTAAAACACTAGTTAGGCGAGAAGTGTAGGTCAAGATCTTCTCTATTCAAATGCAAAGTTGGGCACCCTGCAAAGTAGCAATCTAGGAGAGAGTGGCTTGGAAACTCAATCACCTCCAAAAATGGAGGTGATTAACCTAGGAAGAGATTGTTATTCTTTGAGTGCTGGAGAGCAGTTAGATTATCTCTAAGTCTCCATTTTTAGCTTAGCTAGCCAAATTGTAGAACTCTGATGACTGAACCAACAAACATCCTAGGAGTAAAATTTACTAGTGAAAATAAATTAGCATCTAAAAACATACTTTTTCTCAGTCTCAAAGTCTGTACAGTTTACATTAGACATATATTTGGTTTGAGTGCCCTAACCACTACACATTATACTCTTGAGACCCTCAAATGACTAATCATCAGTCACTCCTGGAAAACTCTAAATCTTGTGATGGGAAATAATGAGTGTCTATTCTAGGCTGGACAGGTAAATAAAATGAGACTCAGAGGGCTTAACTGCTCACCAAATCTAGAAACAAATGGAACTGGGGTAAATGGAACTGGTTATAAACTGATCACATTTCTACCATCCTTTGTTTGATAAGAGTCAGCATTAGCAAATTGATAATTATGGTGAGGGCAAGGCAGAAATGTGTTTCTGACATCTGGGGAGGGAAAATATATATATATATATTTTTTTTTTGAGACATTTCATAAAATCTATGGTTCACTACATCAGTGGTTAATGATCTGGGAAAGACCCTTTCTCTCTCGCTTCCCCCATCTATGCAAGCAGATGATGGAAGCAGATCATCTCTCAGGACCCTGCTGGCCCTGACTTAAGGCCTATTCCCAGAGGTGAGCCAGTAGACAGTTCTGGCTATGTGTTAGGTATGACTTGGATTTGCCTTTGAAGAAAAGACTAGCCTTGTGACCACCAAATCGGTTTCCTCTTCTAAGACATGCAATTAAATTGTGTTTCCAAGTGTCCTTGCATGTGTGACTGAGTATTCATGGGAGACTACAAGGACAGGTTACTGTGCTATTTCCAGGTTGAGGCAGCTGACAGCAGTAATGCATTGTTCTGCTCATTTTGCCTTTTGCAACAACCTTGGAGAGTATGTGATATGGGTAGCAACATGGGAGAAGCCTGGATACCTGTATCAGTAGTTGCTGCCAAGGGAGCAATCCCACCAGAACATCTCTGCATTTAACTTCCTGATGTCAGTGAGACTGCCCCCAGGGAAAGGTCCCTAAGTCAGAGGTGCTCTCCCAGGGTATGCCCAAGAAAAGTACTATTTGGACTGGGAGAAGAGTGGGTAACATAAAGCCCTCTTGAGATGACTAATAGATTCTTATGAAATGAAATCATATCCCTGGAAAGGCCCACAGGCTTTTACCCTGCATCTGGTTAAATTCTTTCAGATTGTAGAAATGGAAGCCCAGAGAGCTGATAGGCACATAGCAAGTGTGAATGGAGGAGGGACAAGAAACCAACATTAAACCACAGATATTTGGAACCATTTGTTATGATAACTCATGTTCATTGTCCTGACTAATATGACATCCAATGTCCATTTCCCTTTCTGAAGGAAATGGCATCACCATCCATAAGCACCAGAAGGAATATAGATAACGTAGGTCTGGGCCATCAGAGGACTCAGTTCCTCAAAAACAACTGTTGGTTGAGAAATGAACATTTGTGTCAAGCAGAGCCTTTGAGGAAGGTTCTTTTCTGCTCAGTTTTTGCTTTAACTTGTGATTTTAAAGCAAGATGCTGAGAGTTACCACTTGAGAGTGACTGTAAAAAAGACAGAAAGAATGAGTTGGAGTGATCAGGAGGCACTGCCTACGTCAGTGGTTAATCACACCTGATTAGCCCCACATTATTTGAATTGC
The DNA here is from genome assembly GCA_004024945.1 of Uropsilus gracilis. Taxonomy (NCBI): domain Eukaryota; kingdom Metazoa; phylum Chordata; class Mammalia; order Eulipotyphla; family Talpidae; genus Uropsilus; species Uropsilus gracilis. Next base: position 17,856 of record PVHY01002444.1, read on the forward strand.
CTAAGTCAATACTTTGTCTCCATCTTTTGATTTCACTGGATTTTTTTGTCCCTTGTCACCAAAGAATATTGATACACGTAGACAGTAAAGAAAAGGAAGGACTGAATGAAAACAAAAGTCATAGCTACAAGGGCATGCTCAATATCCTATGATCTTTTGCAGTTAGTTGCCCACATTTTCTCAGTCATTAATCTTTACCACTTAGTTTCAGAATGAGTGAATGAATGAATGACCATGGAGGCCAAAGTCTTAAGGAGAGTGAACTATGATTCAACCAAAAGAAAAAGTAGCTGGTGAAAGGTCTTAGGTTATAACATCACCTGAATTAGAACTACATGTCTTCTATATAGCATTTGAAAATATGATGTATTCGAACAAATGATTATAGCTCTAACTTACATAATGAGTATGCGTGATAGTACAGAATGTACAAATAAATGTAATATCTCTAAATTATTTGATGGGTTTCTTTGATAATCAACAGTGGTCTAGCTTGAGTTCTTTTTGAATGCTGAGGCTCAATTATCATCGCAGGAATGATTGTACCATTATACTTAGGCTTGGTTTGGAAGCTTTAGTAATTGTGAGAGGAGAAAAAAATGATCTTTATAAGGCAGAAATAATATGCACATTTCAATAAGTGTTTTCAACATTGATTTTTCCTTGGTCCATTTTCAAATTCATGTAAATTAGTATAATTCATTACACACCCAAATTCAGAATGAATGAATGAATGAATGATTAGTAGAGTTGTGTAATTTAGGATTGTAACACAATTCAAATTGGTTGAACTATAAAAATGTAATAGCTCCACAGAACTGAGAAACTTCAGGATACCAGATGTCTCCTCAGTCCTGGTTCTGGTAGTAAGATGAAGTCTTTCAGGACACAATTCTACAATTACTCAATTCTGCTCATGCGGCAATGTTTTCATAGTAGGTGTCACACAGTTTCCTTGTCGGGCCAGCTTCTCTTCAGCAGCAGAAAGATACCTATAGATCACCTCCTCAAAGAAGATCTGTAGATGGAAAATAAGCATATGGAAAGAAGCTCCCATTATAAGTTATCAGGAAATGCATACTAGAACAATAAGATGTCACCACATGCCTATTTGAGTGGCCTGTATTTGGATCAGTGATAGCACCAAATGCTGGTAAAGATGTGGAATAACAGGAACTTTCACTATGGATCAAAATGCAAAATATTACCAACTGCATTTGGGAGAGAGTCTGGTGGCTTCTTATAAAGCTAAACATATTCTAACATATAACCCAGCAGTTATGCACCATGATGTTTCCCCAAAGGAGCTGAAATTGTGTGTCCACACAAAATCCTGTATGCAATGTTTATAACAGTTTTAATTAAAATTGCTTCCAAAAATGGGAAGCAACCAAACTGTCCTTCAGTAGGTGAATGAATATATAAATTGTGAGCGTCAACAGAATATTATTCAGCACTAAAAATAAATGTGTGCTCAATTCATGAAAAGACACGGAATCACCATAAATAGAAATTACTACGTGAAAGAGGCCATTTGGAAAGACTACATACAACATGATTCCAAATATCTGATCTTCTGGGAAAGGTATAGCTATGGAAACAGTGGTTGTTGGGGACAGGAGTGTTGAATAGGAGAACAAATGATTCTTAGGCAGTGAAAATACTCTGTATGATACTATAATGATGAATACATTGTTCAATCCATAGGATGTGTAACACCAGGAGTAAACCCTAATGTAAACTGTGGGCTGGAATAATAATATATCAATGTACACTCATAGATTGTAACTAACATACCAGTCAGTTTGGGATGTTGATAAAGGGGGAGGCTGTGTATTTGTGGGGACAAAGATATGTGGAAAACCTATACCTCAATTTTGCTGTGATCCTAAAAGTATTCTTGAAAAAGTCTTTAGAAAAAGATAGCTGTAGAGTCCCAGACTTTACCACAATTGCAATGCGACCTCCAGATAGAGAGAATGTCTCTTACACTAGCTTTACTAGGAGAAGAGCAATTTTTTCTTTGCCACAGGATTTAGGGATGCCTCCTCATGCGCTTGTGTTTCATTGCTCAATGGCTATAGCCTGAGGGTTAGGAGTATTAGCTGACCTAAGTGAGGAGTTTCAGCCTCACCTATATCATATGAATGCACATGGAAGATTTCTCAAAGGATATCTGGGAAGACTACTTCCAGGAAGAGGGTGAATGAATGATGGTGCAGGTAACAATGTCCTCTACAAATGAGATATTTATTTTCCGCAGCAACCCTGAAAATCCCCCTTTCCTACAAAATTCTGTAAGACTCCTTTGAAGTTTAATTCTAGTATTTTGAGCTGAACTCCAAAGGACATAGAAAATCTGCAATAACTGTTATCAAAGAAAGAAAAGACTGTGGATAAAAATAGCATTAGTTATAGTTTAACTCCCTATATTTCAGTAACTTAACACAACAGAAGTTCATTTTACTTCTCTTAAGGTAATTTCTCAAACTAATTCATATATCTAGATTTTCTTCTTTTGTATCCTAACCAAATGTCTCAGAATTCTGCACTTCCAGATAGGAGGTGGGAAAACAGTTGAGGAAAAAAAAAAAGCACAGACCGTAGTAACAGCTCACATGCTATTGGGCAGAACTCAGTCACAGTGCTGTCCCATAATGCAAGGCAAGCTGGGAAATGTAGCTGAGTGCCTAGACAAAAGGGAGGAAAAACTAGAAAGAATAAAAAGAAGAGTGAAAAAAATTTCCCTCACCTAGCACATTTACTGGTAAAGAAGATCTTTAAATCGAAGTGTGTATTTAAGACTACAAGTGTGAATAGCTGTAGATTACTTGACCAAAGATTGTGAGCACTGAAAACATTTAAAAGTTGATCTGTGTGGAACTGACTTGAACAAAGGACAACTTCACATAGTTTGATTTAATAACAATTTGACCTGAAATCTAAGAATTGGTGAAATTGAAAGCTTTTGGAGATATAATTTACATATGATAAAATGTTTATGTATTGGTTGATGGGTGTGAGCAGTGTTAATACAGTTTTGATGAGGAAAATGTACAGGGAAGCAGGTCTCTGCTACATGAAGGGAAACATTGAGGGACTGTCTGCAAACTGATGTGAAATAACGTCTTTCTGTGAGTTAACTTAGAGTGGAAAAATAATTTTGACCAAGTCCGTTAGATTGTTGCTTGCTTGGTTAACCAGGACAGATGTGACTTCAGCTCTTGAGTAGCAAGAGTAGATCTGAGCTCCAAGGGAAAATTAAGTAACAAGTCGCTGATAAGCCACATAGTCAGTGGTGAAGTCTTGTACTTTGGCGTCAAATTGATTTGGGATTGAGTTCTAACTCTGCCACCATTTTCAATTCATGTGGACATTGGGTATACTGAGGCTCTGTTTCCTCTCTTGCAAAATGGTATTGACAATAGTACCTGTTTGAGAGACTTAATATAAAGATTAAAAGAAACAATGCAGAAGATTCCCTAGCACAGTGAATGGCTGGCACATAGTAAGTCCTCAATTCACATTAATTGCTTTTATTAATTACTTCCTGTCCACTAGAAAAAGATCCATTTTTGTGGCATTTATACAATATATGCCACTAAAAGGTTCCTAAAGATATCCTGTTCAACTTGACTTCTGAATCTTTTGTCCAACAACCCCACAATTTTTGTAAGAATTTTGAATTCCCTGTGGAAACAAGAACCATAGTAACAAGCTTGCAGTTTCATTTTGCTTTTGAGATGTTCATAAATGGAGTTATTTTGATTTTTTTTTACAAGACAGCCTTAAACTGTAACTACAAATGCTTTCCCAAATCTCACTGATTTATTTTTCTCTTCATCTGAACTCTTGTGTCTTCATTTTCATGTTTTTGATGAACGGTTGATTTTTGTGTTTAAATGTTCTCAACCACTCTGGGAGCATTAAATTTTACTCGATGGCTCTCATCAAGTGGAACATAAGAAGTAGAAATCCAAGAAGAAGACAGAGCAGGCTCTGCTTCTTGAGACACATGCACCTGCTCAGGGAGGGGTGGCAGGGAAACTTACAAAGTCAGCCTCTGATTATAAAGATTCTTTCTTAAGAAGAAAAGGGAAAAAAGCAAATAAAAAATGCATTTACTTCAAAGAACTCTTGTCTGATTGAGTGGAGAAAGACTAGCTTCATTGCTTTGATCCTTTCACTGAGTGAAACAACATGAAAAGAAAGGGAAATAAGACTGAAAATATGGGCCTTTGTTGAGAGCATCATTAGGCGTGTTTATTGGCTGCAGCAAACACATCACAGCCCTGGCGCATCGGGGGAGGCTTCTTTACCAACCACCTGGAAGTCCGGACAGTTGATGCTGAACCTCACTTCTTTCCCAAGTGAGGGAGTCTCAAAGCCCCTTGACCTTTGCTGAATTTGGGCTCTAGAAATAAACTTGGATTTTTTGTTTTTTAAGGCTTTGGTTTGTTTACCTTTGGTAAACACTATCTGATTCTCTTTTCTCCTTGAAGAGAAGAGCTCTTCAAAAAGCTGATGAAAAGGCTTTTTGCACATCAGCTTCTTCAAAACAACATTGTGATGAGTTAAGTGCAAACAAATCAGGATCAGGATGAATTACATTTTCCCTTTAAAATACAGAGCTGAATGGATTTAAGGTGGTGGGGGAAGTGTTTCTGCAAAAGTGCTCTTCAAACCTAGCATCTTGAATGGCAATGAATAATCTCAGAACATGGGCAGAATTTGCCTCCCTTTGCTTGTGTGACAAGCAAAAAGTCTTGTGTGACAAAAAAAAAGTCTTTTCTAACTGGTGAGCTGTCCAGTTTTGATAAATGTATGAAGTTAATTTGTTCTACAATGCAGACATTCCCAACACAGTGACACTAAGCAACAAAATACAAAACTGAGTGTTGCACAGTTACTACCTGCTGCAGAGAGTTAAAAGGTACCATTCAATAGTAGACTGGCACCAAAGAAAGATTGTGTAGTGGTTAAGGGGTGAGAGTCTTGCTTTATGCTCATGTAAGAGTGTGATCAGGGCAGGAGCCAGTGGTACTCAAATATCTCTGCTGCAAGTAGCAAGAAAATTGGACCCCAAGGTTTTATCTTGAACCCAGTGCTCATTGCCTAGCATAAGGACAGCACAACAACAAATCATTAACTGTTGAAAGAGAGAGCGAGTGAGAGAGACAGAGAGAGAGAATGAACCAGGCACATAGAAGCCAGGGATGATTATATTAGTTAGGGCTCTCTGGAGAAACAGAATAATTAGGATATATATATATATATATAAAATTATTATTAAATGTGATTTATTGTGAGGAATTATTGACTCATGCTGTTTCAGAGGTGAACAAGTCCCACAACATGCTTAAGGAAGGCCCAGGAAAGCCAGCAGAATAACAGTCTATGGTTGAAGGCTTGAGAACCAGGGGAGCTGGTGTAAATTCCAGTTCAAGGGCTGAAGGAAGTGTGATGCAGTGAGATAATAAAACATGGACAGGTTCCTCCTTCCTCTAACTTTTCCCCTTTCCAAGGCTTCAACAGATAGGTCTGAGTTCACCCATTCAGACACTCACCTCACATGGAAATCTGGGCACTTCCAGATTGACTTGACCAGTCAAGTCAATACATGAAATTAACCAGCATCGTGACCAAGAGACAAGATTCCCTCAAGGGACTCATTCTCAAAGTAGGCCAGAAAACCAATGACACAGAACCTTTGTTCTGAGCAGAAATAATCCTGTCTCTTCTGTGGACTTCTCCTGTGAGAGGCATATTTTATTATTTTGTCTCCTATCCTGTCCGGAAAGCTCTTGGAAAGCAGAGTGTAGGTGACTTCCCTACCCATTAACCTAGAGCGCTTGGTGCCTGACATGTGATACTAAATTATTCTGAACCCATGAAATTCCAGATCATCATTATTACCTTCATCACCTTCTTCATCATCCTCCTTTCCTTCTTCATTGATTTCATTTCATGTCAGTATAATGGTGTACTGATACTTAAGTACTTTGCTGGGTTGTGATCCCACATTTGTGCTGCCTGTCTGATGTGGTTAGGATGGGCAGGGTGCTTTGTATTGGCCCTTGTTAGCACCATCCACTAAGTTCTATTGGTCCTCCAGGGACAGCTTTAAGCAGCGGCAAGGTTAGACATGGTGAGGAAACAAGTCTTAGTGAACAAAGGCTAATATTTATTAGTTTATTTAGCAAAGTTAAATAATTCAAACATTTAATAAACTAAAGGGACTAAAATTTACATTGTGTCTACTCGAACTATTGCTTTGACACTATTTTGGTCAATGTTTTCAGTGGAGAATGGCCCAAGTCTTAACTATCACTTTATCCCGTACTGTTCCTAACAAGGGGAACAAGATCTGTATGCACAAAGATGGTGAGAGCAACCTTCCTATTTCATTAATGCCAGAACAAAGATCTATTTTGCCTTTGAAAAGAGGCACAAATGCCTGTGATCCATTAGTTTTTTATTCTTTCCTGATTTTGACAGTATTTTCTCTGCTTTCCTCTCTAAAAGTGGGAAGTAGAGATTCATGAAGTCCTAAAAGCCAGATCTCTTATCAGGAAAATTTTGGGGATCAATTCTGCATGAATACATTCAAATAACTTAAAAATTTACCCCAAGGAGAGCTACTTTGAGCCTGATCTGAAGTGGCCAGTTTTGGGGACCCTTTAAATCAAAAAAGATCCAGATCCCCCTACCACTACCCCTACCACTACCCTTACCACTGTTACTATCTGCATAATTTTACTAAACACATGTTTATGTAATGTCTATAGTGTAAATATAACTTCTTATGTTTGTAGTTTTTATAAAACAATAAATAAAAATAAATGTACAGGTTATGTTAAAACTAAATAATAAAATCAATAAAATTAAACTTAACATTAATATAGAAAATGATGTAGTTTTTCTGAAACTAAATTGCTGTCAAAGTCAAGCTAACAATCTTGGCTTTGGTGAACTCCTTTGGCAAAATGCAACTCTTCAGCATTATGTCCATATGTCAGTCCTTTATTCCCTAGCCCTTGACAAAGGAGTTCTGTTTCTTTTCAAGATAAATATAAGCAAAATGCAAGCTTGGGTTTTGGCATTAACATATAAATTGATTGATATAGAATATACTCATCTTAATTTTTTATCATCAGCATAAAAACCCCAAGTTAAAACTATAAGCTTTAGAAAGCTCACAGATATTCATAAATTTAACCCAGTAATCCAGAAATGTGGGTTTATACTAAATCATTGAACTCAAGTTCGTAATGACAAGGTTTTGATTATAACATTGACCTTTAAACATACTGAGGATGATTTTGTAATTTTTATAAGGAGTTCATTGAGCTTGCTTATAATTTACCAAATGAAAAATGAGAAAAATCAATAGGAGCATAAATAAGGCCTTTTAAGGTACTCAAGTTCTCTTCCCTTTTCCTTCTATAGGATCAGTATAAATTTGGTTATTGTGTAACAACAAACAACCCCCACAACTGTTGCTTAACTAAACAAAGGCATTTCTCCAATGCTGGGTGGGTGAACCTTTGGCATGTGGTCACTTACCCTCAGGTGCTGGATTGCCCTAACTAGAGAAAGGGGTATGATGACTCATGGCTATCTCTCTAAGAAGTGACATATCACTTCTATATATAAACCACTGATCATGGCAAATAATGAAAATCCAAATTTCAAAGGATATCTGTAGTCCTATTATGTACCCACAAATGGGAGAAGCAGCCCTAGTGCCTACCACCTCTTTCTTTATCAGCTTGCACTCATTGTGGAGGCAGGAACTGCCTGATGTATGTTTTCTGTTCTCAGGCCTTTGATCTCTCTGAAATTGTCCTAATTACCTCATAGAGTCAATGTGTTATAGAAAATAAGATAAGTTACTTACTTTTAGGGAAAAAAATCAAAAGAAGATAGTTGATCAGAGTGAGCAAAAAAATGGTAGTTTCATATTTAAGGGTAATTAATAAAATACCAACTTCTTTCCTGGAAAAACCTTATTTCAAATGTAGGAAGAAAGGTATTTCTAAGAGTGGGAAGGTTAGCTTTGGAATTTGAATCCTGCAATAGGCAATCAGGGATTTCAAACCTTATAAGGATACATGAATCATTTAGAGGTAATAATTATATATATTATTATATATAATATATAATTATAAAAAATGTATATATTTGGCAATTTTTAGTTAGTGGGGAAAAAATCCTCCATGAGCATTTAGTATTTTCAGTTTTGTGTTTTATTTTTAAGTGGCAGAGGGGATCAAGGGTAATTATGCATGTAGTTTATATTCAAGGCATGTGAGTGGAAATATCACTTAATTTTCCTCTCAGAAATCAGTTTTCAATTGTGATGTTGGAATGTGCCATTAAAAGTACCTCATGCTATGATAATTAAATATTATGTTTTCCGTAGATGCTAAATGATATCTCCTGAGGGTCTCAGAATTTCCAAGTGTCTCTCTTTTTTTTTAATGGGTCTTTAAAATGAGCAGAAGTAACTATTTTATAAATTGAAGATTTAAAATGAAAATTGGACATACTCATGCTCAAATATTTTATTCTGTTATATGAACAATGATTAATCCTTAGTTGTCTAGGTGTAAATACATGAGGATTAGATGCTTCTCTTTTCCAAGACTATATTAAATATGCTACTTTTTAGTTTTCTTTTGGCCACTGTATTTTCAAAATGTGGACTCTTTTGTGGTAGGTAGTATGCATTTAGATGGAAAGTTATAGTTATTATCTATAGTATCTAATTATAGAAGTAAATAAATTCATTGTAGAAAAATCAGGAAGTACTTAGGAACATAAAGAATCAGACTACACCATGTCAAACAAAATAAAAACCTATTAATAACCTCCTTCTGAAGGAGCAATCATTTACCAAAGTACTTTTCTTATCAGTCTTTCTCTTAAGTGTGTGTGTTTAACACAGTTGGGATCATATATAAGGAATTTTGTTTTCTGTATTTTTCATTTAGTGTTAGAATATTTTTTTTTTTTGCTGCTGATGGTGCTGTAGGTCCCCTTCTAGAACCTTTTTTTTAGAAATATTACTTTGCACTCAAATTCCAGAATGTTGGAATAAAAGCCACAGCCTTTACATACAAGCATGTATTCAAAGAAATGCTTTTGAAGGCAAATATCAGAAATCCTTGCTGAAATGGGCTTGTACAAGGAACTTCATTATTATCTCACATTATAAGAAGACCAAAGGTAATTCAGACTTCAGAGTGGTTTGATTTAGTGACAAAATATGGTCGAAAACAAAGATTCTTTCTATCTCTCCTCTTTGCTGTCCATCAATTGGCTTTATTCCAAAACTGACAGCAACCATTAGGTCAACAGGCTCCCTAGAGGGAGAAAGAAAGGCCTCTCACTCATTATGGAACAAAAGTCCTTCTATCATCCAGGGTCCAGTTTAGGATACATTGCTACCCTGGTACCATTAGCAGATATCTTATGCAGTAATCAAACCTGGGATCTGGGGGATTGATTTAGCCCTATTAGAACTATTACCTGGAGGTAATATAGGCATTACCTTCTCCTGCAGCACATAGACTATATGGAGGAAGTTGATTACCAAAACAAAATTGGAATTTTACTGGAAACGATGCAAGGCATAGTGAATAGATATGCAAAATTGTCCCCCAAAAGGACCCTTTATGGTGCCACACCTACCTACTTTAGTCATGTCTCCAGTCTCACTTTGAATAATGGTCTGCTATCTCTTATTTGATTCTGGTTTCTACTAAGATGCTTACATTCTCCACCTCAGGGTCTTTGCACATCCTATTCCCTCTTCTTGGGCTAATCTTCCTTCTCTTTTTTCTTAGTTAGCTCTGCTCATTCTTCAAATGTCAGTCAGTTCTCACTTCCCCTGATAAGTCAAATCCTTCGTTTGCTTCTTCTGATGCTATTTAATTATTTAATCTTTATTTAATAGCATTTTTTGTTACTAGCTCTCCCCCTCTCACTAATTCTAGACTCCCTCGGGGCAAAGATTCCTTCATCATTTTATTTTCTGGGCCTAACACAGTAGCTGTAATGTGTAAGGTGCTCAGTATATTATTTTTTTGAATAAAAAAGTGGAGTGAAGTTAATTTTAACCAGAGGTTAAATGCTAGTACATAAAGATGAAATATAATGTTCTAAATCTGAAGTTAGTGTTTACTCCTGTTTATTTCAAGTATCTCCTTTGTAGAGTCACAGATATGGTATTTTACAGTTGACACCACTAGAGGAGATACTCTGCATGTGGAGGCAGAGGGAGGAAAGACTATGGCAAGTTGTGACACCATGTGGTTGTAGGTTGACTTACCCCACTACTGCAGCAGATGTTGAGGAATTGTTTTGGGAGAAAACAGGTAACCCATGCCCCTTTTCCCTTTCTTACTTTGTTACCTAATAGAGACAGATCTCCTTTTTCTTAAGTGAAGAGAGATAGCCATGATATAGATGGTGACAAAAAGAAGACTATAGTCACTATGTAGAGTTTCTCACATCGGGTACATTTTTTGTTTCATGTAATAAAAAAAATGCAGGCATTGGGTAAAGAAACAAGGATTTATATGTTTTGAACCTTTATGTGAAGAGTGTTGTTTATTAAAATGCTCCTAACTGAATTAATAACTGAATTCAGATCAAACTTCTTTCAATAATAATACATTGACATGGGGGGGATATATAAAGAAATTCCATCTTTGTACAGAAGACCCATTGATCAATATTTTCCTATATCTGTTAGCACTCTTTGTTGATATTAGCTTAATGACTGTGCCTCTCTTGTCATTGTCTGGGCGTGCTGCAATGGACTGTCATTGTTAGGATATTTCATTCCCTCATCTTTTGCTATGGTAAGTCACACTCAGATGACTCTTCTGCACAAAAATCTAGACATAAACCCACATTCCAGGTTATATCCTCCAAACAAATTCCCAGAAATAGAATAACCGAGATCTCTACTTTGAATGTCCTGCTTTGAAAACCTTCTGTGAATTCAATATTCTAAAACTGCGTTGGCTTGCTGTGGTTCTGAAACCAGAGATGAAGCGGAGGAGATGAGGTGTCTAGCACAGAGCACTGCACCAGTTCCCTGGTGCTCAACCAGGGGCATATGTATCTGTTGTGGGGGCTCTGAGTCTGCCCACACATTCAGACCCTTAAAGATGTGCCAGACCTCAGATGTGCAAGAAGCTTGTGAAAAACCCAGGTGAAATTTGTGTCGGCAGCACACCTTTAAATATTGGACTTGGAACATGATCAATCAGCAAGCCACAAGGGAGGAAGTATAAATAAAACATGTCCCTTGCAAAGAGGGCAAAGCTGCAATTTGCCAAGTGCACTGTAATTGCTTCTGGTTAATTATCTCAGTGGTGAGCTGGAAGCGCCAAAGGCACACATTTACATCCACATTGTGGATAAAAATAATGCTGCTCCTGGATGATCCAGATTTTGTTGTTGAGATATGGACAAGACACCCAGTCCCTTAGATAGTAAGATATGGATGCTGAGTCCACAGACTCCATTTATCAGGCTGTCAATTGTTATTATGGTTGTTACTTGTAATAATTATAGTAATATAGTTATTAGTAATAATTTCTAATACTTGCAAAAATGCTTTCCAAAGCAGCTGCTAGGTTAAGCACTTCCTATACATTAGCTTACCAAATGCTCACAACAACCTTAAGAGGGACGGTTTTCTAATTTTCAGATTAAAGAACTGAAGTTTAGACAGGTAAAGTGACTTGTTCAAGTTCACACAGCTGACATTGAATCCCAGTTCCTGTGCTGAGATTCAGATAATTTTCTTTTAATCGCTGTAGTAGACACTACCTCTGTACCCCACCTAGATCTCCTGGGGTCCCTTTCATCATTCAGTGCACCCATCCCCCAAATGCCAAAGGGTTTGCCCTTCATAGCTCAAAATCCTAGGGCCATTTTACCTGGGAGTAACCACCCCTTGGTAGAATAGCCCACAGCTAACAGTTGACCTATGACCTATTAACCTAAGCTCCCTTGTTTTAAGTTGTTCAAGTGCTGTGATGCATTTTATGTTTGGAGTTTCCTACAGAATCAGGCAATGGCTAGACGTCTCCCCCTACATTCTTGCATTATTTTTCTCTTTCCTTATGCTACTTCCCTTTCTCCTACACAGGTTCTCCTGAGCTCATTCTCTGAATAAATGCCTTTTACACAATTCCCTCTCAGGCTCTGCTTCTCTGGACCCTGAACAAGGACAAGGACAGTCACTATGTGAAGCTGGTTCCGGGTAAGTAATGCTAATTTGCTGAAGGAATCCTTTCCACTGAAGCAGTATCATCTTGCACAGATGATACTGTGTGACCTTGACTAAGTCCCCTACATCTCAGGGCTCACAGCCCTTCACTGCAAGATGAGTGAACTAGATTGGATGGTTCCCAGTTTTTGCTTTTTCTGAAAACCACTTACATTTCTACTTTCTAAAGATTCATTTGTTCATAGAAAGTTTTATGACCAGAGAGATACTTGACTTGGTAGTTTGTTCCTGGTAGGAAGAGTCTCAGAGTATGAACTTCAACTTAATATATTTCTTCTCTCTCCACCCTCAGCACAGGGGACTTCTGAGACCAGATCCTCCTAGGGGCTGTGTGAGCACCCTTATAGGTAGAGCTTTCAGGTCATTTGGAATCTCTCTGGGGGGAGTAGCATTCTTGAGGTTCAACCACCAGGGAAGCATAACCCAGGGCACCAAGTCACTGTTTGGGGGTGGATAGAGGGGCTGTGCCATGTCTGGAAGAGTGAAATCAGCACAGTGAAGAGCTCACTGGATTTACCAAGATGGCAGTCACTGGGGACTTTGACAAGAGTGGATTCAATGCAACTAACCCTGGGTGGAGTGAGTAGGGTTAACAAAGGCAGTGTGTATATTGAGGCTGTGGATCAATACCCATTTCAGTGCTGCAGATTGTAGCAGACAGTGGGGTGGTGAAGTTGATAGCATTGTGGGAGAGGTCTTGCTGTGGTACCCTTCTGGGCTTGCTAGTGCCAGTGGTTTTTTTGGCTATGGGCTCAATAGTTGTAATGGAAATTTCTAGAGTAGGTAGTCCTTGGTAGTAGTCTTTTGGGTGGTCCAATTCTGCTATCTTATACAACTTCAGTTAGAGTTCCCCATTCCCCCACTTTCTAATGAGTCTGCAAGTCATATAATTCTTTAAACGAACCTCTTCTGCTTCAATTACTAGAGCATATTCTATACAGTTGTACTCCAGTGGGTATGTAGTGTAAGTGGAAGTGAAGATGCTCTGTAAGCATAAAGTATTACCTTCAATGTAAACCATGGTGTGCTAGGGAATACAAATTCCTTAAGAAGAGCACCTCTTCTTAAGGACCCACTGTGTGCCAGGCATCATCTTGCCTCCTCATATAGCCCTGCAGAGCAGACACGATCATCCCATTGTGAAAATGAAAACATTACTGTGTGTGGAGGCTTCTTCTTCTTAAAGGTCACGTATCTGGAAGTGGCAGGACCAGGTTTGCTAAATTGTCAATATGTCATGTTACCTCATTGGGCGGAGATCGCTCCATCTCAGAAACAAGGACCTGGAAGAGTCTCCTGTGTACATAAAAGAAATATCTCTGATGACATTCTTTTTAAAAAAATATTCGTAAAATTAGAGTGACTTTATTATATGAAGGGCTAGACCTAACTTCTGCTGTGGCTTTAATGACAAAGATTCCTAAATGATAAGGATTTGAAGATGAGATGAGAAAGGATGTTTGAATCTTGAAACCCCCAAAGAAAGGTATGAAAAGAGAAGATCGTTTTAGCAAAAACAAGAAGGCTCGGGAGCTGCTGTCAGTGGTGCTGAGTTGGATAGGCAGAGGGGCAGTGTCAGTGTGCTGATGCTTGGGTCAGGATTGAAGTCGCAGGCAGGAGGAGAATAGTGGAGCCCTAGGCTGGGAAAAGCCAGCAGACACAGAAGGGGAAAGCTCTGTGCCCTAGGAAGGAACTCTGCACATGAAGCCTACTACCCACCATGGAACTGAGGAGAGTCCAGCAGTGGAATGCAAGGTCTACTGGTGACAGGAGGTGGGAAAGAAGGCTAATGGGAAAGGAGAGCAAAATAAAGGAGCTGAGGAGAAATATACCAAACACAAAGGCTCTTGAGATGCGGCAGAGCTTTAATTAGCCCTTTCATCTCTTCTCTGTGATTAGGTCTCTGGTTCAGCTGTCTGTAGATTCGACTGTCATGAGCCTAATATTCACACTGTCTCCCAGGGTCCCACAACTCCCTTGAAGGCAGCACTCCGTGTCTGCCAGTTCTTCTTTCCCATTTCCTTAGCTGCTATTAGCATAAGAGCTTGGTCTCAGGATGAGGCTGAACCAGCCATGCAACCTGGGGAGACTTCCCAAACTGCTCTGAATCTGTCTTCACATCAGTAAATGCGAAATGATAAACGTACCTGTTGTATTGCTTAAATGAGATAAAGCAGGGCCTATCAATGAATTTGGTATTCAGTAAATGCCAACTTTTATTTTCATTTTATATTTATTTATTTATTTAAAAAATTATATATATATATATATTTCACATCTTTGTATTTCCTGGGGTTCACCCACACCTCCCCTCCCTGACCACTCCCACTCATTCCCCACCTCCCCCAGTAGTAAATGCCAACTTTTACTATCATTTATCACTCTATGCTTTTCCTCTTTCATCTTATCTAGTGAGATAGAAATTTTATAATAATAATACAATACTCTTTTTTTTTAAATTTACTCACTTTTGTTGTTCACATTATTGTATTACCTGGGAGTTTTCCCACCACTGTATCACCCTTGATAGCCCTTCTCTGATTTCTTCCTCCCTCCTCCCCTGCCATAGTTGTATGCTTTAGTTTTGTTGTTGACTTGTTTTGACATTTTCTTGACTTTTTGTTTGCTTTCCCTATAGCCCATCTCTAAGTAAGACCATATGATTTCTATCTTTTTCTTTCTGACTTATTTCTGCTAGTATGATTCCTTTTAGGTTCATCCATGTTATCACAAATGCATAGTATTTGTCTTTTTAATTGCTGAGTAATGTTCCATTGTGCAAATATTCCACAAGTTTTTGATCCATTCATCTGGTTTGGACATTTGGATTGTTTCTAAATCCTGACTATTATAAATAGTGCTGCAGTAAACGTCCGAGTACAGGTGTCCTTTTGAATTAGTGTTTTGGTGTCATTTGGGTAGATTTCCAGAAGTGGGATTGCTGGATCGAATGGGAGTTCCATTTTCAGTAGTTTGAGGGTCCTCCACACAGCTTTCCATAATGGTTGGACCAGTTTGCATTCCCACCAGCAGTGTAAAAGTGCTCCTTTTTTCCACATCCACGCCAGCACTTGTTGCCTGTTTTTTTGATATGGGCCATTTTAACTGGTGTAAGGTGGTATCTCATTGTGGTTTTGATTTGCATTTCCCTGGTTATAAGTGATGTTAAGCATTTTTTTCATATACCTATTGGCCATTTGTATTTCCTCTCTGGAGAAGTGACTTTTTAGCTCTTCTTCCCATTTCTTGACTGGGTTTTCTGCTTTGTTCTTATTAAGTTTTGTGAGTTCTTTGTGGATCTTTGATATCAGACCCTTATCACTTGTGTGGAAAGCAAAAAATTTTTCCCATTTGGTTGGGAGTCTTTTTAATAATGCAATAATCTTACCTTAGCCAGTGAGATAGAAAACATTAAAGAATCTGGATTCCTACTTGACTGCTGCTTACTTTTGCTGTGTGGTTTTAGAACGTCCCTTGACCCCTCTGAACTTCAGTTTTCTCATCTCTGGAAGAACAAAGATGAAAAAGTTGAGATGAATGAAGTCTGTCCTTGACAGGGTCTTGTAATTTATATCCTGGCAGAGAAACTCTTGGAAAGTCAAACTGAACAACCTTCATTTTGTGTTTTTCACAGATCCAGCTAGTGCTTCTTTGTCACAGGCCTGGGGTCAGATGTTGAGGGTAAGCCAAACCCCTCCCATTGAGGGGCTCCTGTGTAGTGGGAAAAATAGGGAGAAATACAAGGTTAATTCCAGCCCGCTGTGATTCAGACCATGAGAGCTGAGTGCTACAGATAGTGACAGTGTAGAAGACAAATAAGTTTACATACAGCGTGGTGTTCTGAAGAAGGAGACCTAAAGAGATTCCTTTTGCTTCAGGTCCTTAGACTCAGGTTATGTGCATCCCTGGGACCAACCCTTTAATTTCAGCCAACAACTACATGGATCAAAGAATCTGACCTGGGCTGTGGTCATCTGGATGTGGGCAGGTACTAAGGGAGACCCTGACAAGTCTTGGTGCAAAACTCTCCAATAGGGGCATTGCAAAATGTTTGGTATCCAGAGTTGGGTCATGGGATTTCAAATTGTCCCCACAACTATGCCAGTGTTTCCCCAGACCCAGTGTCCATTCCACTCCTGGAAACCCTAGTGTGCCTGTGGCTGATGTGGCAATGTCACTAGGAGGGACTTGCCCACATCCTAGTGCATCATTACATTAGACCCAAGCACTAAGGTCACCCAAAGCTGCTGTGAAGCTTTCCTCAATTGCAGACCTGGCTGAAAGCTGGACTGTTAGATTTCAGGGAATTCTGTGAGGACGTTGTTAAACAGCGTTATTAGACATGAGATTACATGTACATTTGCAATTAAAGAACTAGATTACAGCATAAACAAAGGTAATACTCGGAAATCAAAGCTTCCTATTATTGTCTACATTTTACCCTTACCTATGCTCTATGGGTTATTTACATCTACTTTACCTGTATCAGGGTGAACTATGGTGCATCTCTTCAGTTCCAATTTCAGTGCTTGCAATCAAACTTGGTGGGAGTAGGTACAGAAATCAGCAAATGATATAAATTAAGGTTCCCCCCCCCCATGAGCTGGTTGTTAAACATTTACCAGCACAGCACTGCCCTTGGGCACTGGAAGAAGGTGGGCTTCCAGAAGGTGCATTATCAGAGAACATGTAAGCCATGCTCATTCCTCCAGAAGTCAGCATGACCTGCAGGCTGGAAGCTGTTCTGTATTTGTAAACCTTTTATTAATATAATTTCCTCACAGCAAAGGTTTCTCAGTCTGTTCCTAAGAGGCAAATTCACTTGATTCACCTGCAGGCTTATTATCATTACTGCCTTCCCTTTTGACTCTTTACGATTTAATTAATATGAAGCAACCAGAATACTTCGGTCTCCTTTCCTCCCCTCCTTCATACTCTCCATTTCTCCCTCCTTCCCTCTCCTCAGTCCTCTGAGGCTTTGTCCTAGAAGAAACTAGAGAAATCCTCAGTATTTGGGCCACGTGCTGCTAAGTGCAGATGGCATGAGAACCAAACTGGGCTTCACAGAGAAGCACTTTCACACTTCCTGCCAAGAACATAGCACAGAGACTCCTCTGCCCTGCCATCCTTAACTCAAAGGATGCCAGGTATTCCACCTGCTGGCCTCCTCTACCTAGAGGACTTACATTGTCATGGAGAATATTAATTAACTTTTCCTATTCACTTCCCCACATCCACATGGGCTATCAGAGTGGGTGGGGATAACAATATTCCAGGCAGCCTTGAAAGAAGACCCCAGTTATCACTGCAGGCCAGTGTCTGTCCTCAAACCATGAACAGTAGAGCCTCGGAATGCTACTGTGTGTCCAGTCACCCCTAGACAGCTGACATGGGCAGAGGAAGGACACCGGTTGGCCTGGGGTAAAGGTCTGTGAATGGCAGGAGATCCCAGGGACCTTAATGGTACAGTGGGAAGCAATTCACTTTTACTTCTGAAATAAGTCTACAAAAATCGAAGTGACCTTGAGGCTTGGGAGTACCTTTATCAAGCAGAATCTTCAGTGGCCGGAGAGGAAAGGGCTTCAGTGACCAGGTGAGGTGAAGAGGATGGACTTCGGAGGTCACAAGATCGGCATGTGGGCTGTACTTACCTACTTACTCAGTTTCATCCTCTTGAACTAGAAGAAGCCCATGAACTGACACAGCACACATATCCAGTAACTAGGGGGGATTGTTTAAGCCAGGGGTCCATTTCATGCAGCTGGTCCCAACAGGGCAGTGCTGAATCTAAACCTCTTTGGCAGGATGGCTGAAGTCTCCAGGGTTGTGGTGGTGGGACACTGGAGAACATAGCTGCCTTCCAAGTCTCCAGATTTACCAGTTCCTAACAGATGGTCAGTGGGCAGTTCCCAGAGGTGTTGCTGACTTGTCCTGACTTGGGTTATCTGCAGTCAAGAAAGTGGAATTTAGGAAGACAAAGGCACTTTGGGGAGCTCTTTGTTGTGACCAAAATGAGAGGTCTGATAGGAAAGTTAGGAGGCACAAAATAAATGTGGGAAGGAAGACAGAGTTGAAAAGCTTTCTGTTGTAAGTTACAGGAAAACCAGTACAACCTGCTGTAATAATAGAAAAAGCCAGTGTGTGTGGGTTTCAGGCTCAGTTAGACCTAGAGCTCAGTGTTAGCATTTCTCATTTCTGTTCTCTGCATTGGCTTCCTTCTCAGACAGGATGACTGCCCAAGTTTCCAGTCTGCTCTCTGGCAAGTTCAGTTCCAATAAGACAGAGGGGACCCACTTATCTTTGAATAGTGACCACAGAAGTCCCAGTGTATCTCTTTGACTTGATTGAATCTCAAGCCCATTCCTGAATAAATCACGCATGCAGGGGAATTTGATCACTGTTTGATTGTACTTCAGGCAAAACACAGGGACTGCAGTGGGAGAGACAGAGTTCACAAGAGGGATGTGAAGGTGCTACCCACTGGCGAAGGACAAGGAAACACAGTAGCATCCACCACCCAGGCAAACTGAGTCAGGACTGGTGGGTGATGGTCCGGTATGACTTCCCAGAGCCCCTGGGTTTCTCCTTCTGTGGGATTGTTGGTTTTGGTTTGATTTCTGGCTTTGTTTGACCCCAGGTCATAAACATCTCTCTCCTCCACCCTATAAGCTAAGACTCTCCCTCTTTCCTCCCCCTCTCAAGATTGGTGTCCTCACTAAGAGTGTCCTTCCTCAGATGTCTTGGATGCTTGTTCCCAGCACTCCTGGGCACAGTGGAAATGACAGCATTACAGAGAAGAATGTCTACACACAGTTCTGGAAGCCGGGAGCCACTCAGGCATTGTCTCAGCCTAGATCTTATGTCCAAACTGGCTGGAGAAGCTGAAGAGCCTCTGCTGGTTTGGCCTTCATAGCAGCAGCCACCAGTGGTAATCAAACGTCAGAAAGTCCTCCACGAATGATCCAGACTAGCTATGAGCCTTGCCTTCCGATGGATGTGGCAGAGGGAGGGGAAGGCCAGGAAAAAGCCTCCAGTTTGACTGGGATTGAATTCACGGTACTTCTCATCATCCGGTGAGTGGGAACTTGGTGTCAGATTTAGTTTGATTTAGAAAAATAGGGAGGTCTAAGAAATGTTCCCATACAATCACTCCCTTGCCAATAGTGCCGCCAAAGCTGCAACTGAAAATCAAAGAACATTTTTAATGAAAAAGGCCCTTTACATCCCTTTTTCTGCAAATCCACTGCAGTAATTCTGAGACTGTTAGTGACATTTAAGCCCTCCTAGATATTCCTATGCTAGAGGGAAGCTGTTCTTGGCAACACAATCTCAAATAGTAAAATCTCTTTACATTTCACCTGTGACCTTTCCTTTCATATAATGTCAACAGTATATAAAACAAATGTTTGAAGTTTCAGAGATAGGTTTTGGTGCTTGAGTAACCAACATGCTCACTATTATTCACATTCATTATTCATTATTGTCTTTGGAGTACTTTTTATTAGTTTACTTTGTATATGCATGCTTCTTTTGTATTTCATGCCTGTCTGAGCATGGAACACACTCACTTTCTTTTTAAATCCTTTTTATATAACAATATTAAGAGGGCTTTCTTAAATTAAGAATCCTATCCTAACATACTATTCTTCCTTGATGATGCTTGGAAGGAGTAGCTAGCATTTAAAAAACAAGTTAGTGTGCAATAAAGCTAGGTTTGTTGCTTCAGGGATGAGTGAATAATAGGTGCCCCTTGGCAATCTTGTTTGGAACCTACATCCAAGAATAGTCAAGTGCTTGCTAGTGCTAGAACTTTGTTTGCTTTATCTCAATTAATCCTTTCAGCATTCCTGTAAATTCAAGGTTATCATTCCTATTTTACAGATGAGGAAATTGAGACTCAGAGAGATGGCTTAACCTGTCCATCGACCATGGGTGGTGGGCAGACAGGCAGGTTCCTGTTCTTAGCACCTGTCTTAGTGCAAAGCCAATGCTGTCTCCCCTTCCTTGACCTTCAGGTCACAGCAGAGGTGACTGAGTGATGGGAAGAGTCTGGCTCAGATCAGATCATCTGACTCAGGGGGCAGGCCGCACCAAAACTTTTGCTTTTTAATTTAGTATCAATACTTTTATATCAGTTGCAAATGTAGTAATGGTTTTTAGTCACTATTACTTTTTTTTCACTTGTATTTAAGTAACATTGGCTTATGACATTAATATAAATGTCATATATATATATGTTTCAGGTATACAGGCACCTGCTTTTAAAAGCCCTCTTTCTCCCAGATGTTCTCCATGTGTGCACCGGGTTGGTGAGGAAGTACTGTCCCGAGGGCTGCAAACCCAAATCAATGGCCCGTGCTTGGCTACAGCGAGGAGGTTCGGTCTGAGACAGTTTTATTTGTCCCACAGGGACTTGGGTGTAGTTCTGCTGCTCTGGGCTGGGGGAGAAAGCAACTATGTTTACCTTTAAAAGGGAATGGGTTTGGTTTGGGCCCAAGAAACAGGAAAGAGGTGCTTCTTCTGTAAGCATGCTACTTGGGGGAGCCAGCCTCCCCTTACACACTGTGAGTACATGAGCTGCTGTAGACATTAACATGTGAACCATGCCTGCCTAGCCAGCCTCAGTTAGGCAGGCTAGAGATTTTAGCTTGAATTTTAAGAGATGTACTCTTGCCATTTTCCTGTTAGACTTGCATCTGTGTGAACCTAGAGCTGTTGGAAGCCATTTTGGCTTCACAAGGGGAGTGCTTATTGAGAATGAAGCCAGTAGGCATAGGATAAAGCTGAGCAATAAAGGAGCTCAAGTCCTGTGTTGTTTGAGTCATGGATCTGAATCCAGGACATCAGTATGGACAGTATTGAAGCCAGAACCCCAATATGAGCAATTTTAAAATTTAGGCATTGATGCCATTAGCTGTGTGTAAAAAACAGAGGTAAAAGATGGCCTAAGCAGAATAAGGGTACTGTTCCTAAACAGGATAAGGATACTTTTACATTGTTGCAAATACTGGGTGTGGAAGAGAAAATGTATCATCTACAGGGTGTTTAGAGGGAAATCAGCCTTTGGTTTTTAGGGGGGGAAAAAAGAGACAGAAAAAGGAAAAGAGCAGAGACTAGGGAGAGACTTTTGGGGAGAGGAGAGATATGGGGGTGACAGGCAGGTAAAGAGTAGCCAGAGTGACCAGGCTGGGTAGAAGCCCCTTGGAAGAGTGAGCTTGTGGTGGCAAGGAGCTATGGTGACTGGTAAAAGAGTGGCTGTTGTGGAGAGTGTGGCACCACAGCAAGGTGGCATAGTGAGCTGGTACTTGGAGATAGCCAGGGATTTGGGAGGCTGATTTGGGATCAGCATTTTTTTGGAAGAAGTTTGAAGCACCTTGGAGAAGCGGAGTAGCTCGGAAAATTGGAGAACAAACAAAAGAGAAGACGGAGAAAGACTGGACTTTGCAGAGTACCTGCCTCTCAGGCTTGGAGGGGCAAATGGGCACCATCATGGACATAGGTGGGACCTTTGGGATGGAAAATGGTGACTGGGGTAAGATAACTGGTTACTTGTGACTTTAAGGACTTTTTGTTTTCCCCTGTTAAATTCCTTGTAAATAAAACCCTGTTAATTTGCAGTTTGACTGGCAACTGCTACCTGCAGATGGTCATAATCTGAGGAAACCTGGGTGACAGAAGCCACATTTAAAAAGTGCTGCTAGATAGGCGGCTGCCTGCGGCCCAGGTCCTGGCTCCTGGAGCCCCCTTACCAGTGAGGAGCGAGGGGGGTCAGGCCTCTCGGGTGAGTCCCCCACTGATAGGCAGCCACTTATAACCGGCCTGGGCAGTTCCAGGTGGCCCCCAGCCCCTGGAAGCCAGGCATGGAAGGGCGCGTGGTGTTTCGGTCGGCCTGCCCCCGCACTGGGAGCTTCCGGCGCGTGGGCAAGGGGCGGGGGAGGGCCCCTTCCATCTCTTTGTTCTTACTCCAGCTAAACTTCAGAGGAACCAGTATATGCACAACGCCAACCCCAACATAGAACGGTGAGGGACCAGGAAAAAGTCCAGCCCACAGACCTGAGCTGGACACAGCAGATGGACAACCAAGTGAACCAGTGCATGTAAGACCAGAAAAACAACCGTAGAGACACAATGTCACCATGAGCACTTCTGCACTCACTGGGCCAAGACCCGGGTCTTCATTTTGGAGATATATTCAAGGAGAGCAACACATCCTCCCCTCATTACGGGAGAGGAGAGAATGACCAAAGAGGGGGTAATGGGCCCCACATCAAAACTGTAGACTGAAGCAGAGGAGATGATCTTCAAAGGCCACTCGCAGAAACCTGAACTCATGGAGAAACTTCTTGACCAATACTGGCTGGGGGCGAGACCCCGTAAGTCCAACACCAGAGCCATAAGGAAAAGCAGCAAAGCAATGGAGATGGGATTGGATTGGAGAGGACAGCCCGCAGCAAGAAAACATGGACAGATCATGGATGAATGTAACTTGGCCACCCAACGCAAACTTAAGACTGAAAATCTAACAGCAAGGTTCGCCTGGACCCAACAACGCAATCCCTTACCCCGAGGAAAGACACTAACATAGGTAAGAGACTAATGGACTCAGCACAGCTAATAAACAACAAAGAGTGGGGTTTGAGAGAATGGAAGGGGCACCAGAGGGAGGAGGGAGGGGGAAAAATAATAGCACAGAGGTTGTAACCTAAAGAACAAAATAAAATTGTATAAAAAAAATTAAAAACAAAAGTGCTGCTTTGTTACTGTGGCTTGTTGGTTGGCATCTTCTGCCCCCTTTGCACCTGATTTCATATCCGGCTAAAGCTAAGCTTATACATTTCCATGTTATGGGAGGTAATAAATTCCTATATTTGTTAATATAGTTTGAATTGCATTTTCTGTTGCTTATATCTCAAAAGAGTTCTGACCCAGGATATCAGGCATCGGATTCACAACAATCTAAATAAAGGAAATATCAATCTAAATCTAAATAAAGAAAATCTAGTCATTCCTTCCATTAATATTTATTGAGATTCTGCTATGTGCCATTCCACTCTCCTACATACTGTAGGGGAATTCAGAAGGAAACATCAAAACAGATGGCCTGATGGAAAGAGGAGCTAAAGTAGAAGACAGGGGCAAAGCAAGGTGGGAAGGGAAGATGCTACAGGAAACATAAATGGTATGTTAGAGGGATCTGGGAAGGGAAGCTTTCCTGAGCACAGAACCCCATTACCCTGTCCTCCAGATCCCAGATACTCACATTAGTGCCTGGCACAGGATGAGTACCCAGGAAATCCTTAAAGAATGAATGGCTGTATGGAGGACATAACACTGAGAAACAGGACAAATGAACCTCAAGGTTCAGGCAGATAGGGTGGGGTCCTAGACCACTCCTCATAATTTAAACTGTATGATCTGATGCAGGAGGGAATACTTTACAGTTTAAGAATACAGTGAGTCTTCATTTAATGTTCTTGATAGGTTCTTGGAAACTGATTTTAAACAAAAATCAGTGTACTAAAGCCAATTTGATTATAGGTTACTTGCTATAAACAAGAATTAGGTTTCTATGGTATATTTCTGGTCAGGGAAACGTCAGCAAACTTCGAAGAAAAGATCCCACATGTGTCTAATGCTGTACAATAATTTGTATTAATCCCCTCAATCATTTTGCACATTACTTGTTCCAGTTCAGGGAAATGGGTTGCCAGAACCTCCCCTGCAGCTCAGGGTATAAGACAGGTACCCACATGGAATAGGACATTCTTTATTTAGGGCATACCACATGCACCCACTCACTAAGACTGGAGCAACTGAAACATGCTAGTGAGCCTCGTGTGCACATCTCAGGGGTGTGGGAAGAAACTGGGGTGCCCAGGAAAAATCCAAGCAAATGTGGGGAAATGTATAAACTCTACACAGTCAGTGTTCCTGGTTGGGAATAACTTTTCCCCCTCATCAAGTTTATGACAAAATGGTTTTAAATGCGGGGACGTAGTAAGCTCAGTTCAAGGTAAAGAACATTTAGCAGTTAACTGATTTCTCTCCGTTAGGTTCTCTGGGAGCCTCCTAGGATCTCTTAGGATCCAAGTCTGTGGGCTTGGGTCTCTCAGTAAAGTCTTTTTTTTAAGAAATAGAAATATTGAGCTGGGCACGGTGGCACGTGCCTGTAAGTGATAGCTTCTGGAGTCGTGGTGGGAACTGGGGATTGTGGTTCGAGTTCCACCTGGGGCAACACAGCGAGACCTAGTCCCGAAAAATAGCTGGTTTCCAAAAAAAAAAAAATAGCTGGGCATGGTGGCAGCGCCTATAATCCTAGCTATCTGGGAAACTGAGGCTGAGGATTGCTTGAGTTTGTGGTACCATGAGCAAAGTGAACCTAGGGTTCCATGGGCAAAAATAGGATACCTAGTCTCAAAAAAAAAAAAAGAAATAGAAATATTATTGATCTTTTCCTGATTATAATTTTTCATGCTTGCAAAATTTTCATGGAGAGGGAAATTTTTCATGGAATAGATAAAAGTATAAAGAAGAAAGAAACCCATAATCCTGCCACTGAGACACGCACATACACACACACACACACACAATCATACTGATTTAATCCACTTTAACATTGTCAGATTTTAGATTTTTCCTTGTCAACAAATAGAGCTGTACATTATTGTTTTAGTGGTTGCTGAGTATTCCATTATAAGGATGAACCAAAATTAATTGAACCTATTTTCTGTTGTTGAACATTTAGGTTGATTCCCATTTTACACCATTATAAAAAGATGGCGGTGAGTGAGTATCCTTAGAGCTAAAATATTGCACATTTTAAGTTACTTTCTTTGGAGAAAATCCTAGAAATGGATTGCTGGGTCAAATGAAGGGAATGTTTTTAATGCTCTTTGACTCATATTGCCAGCCTGACTTCTGGTATTATTCTCAGGAGAGTCAAGTGCTTCATGTTCTCTTCATCTCTGGAGGCCATGAGTTTTCTTTCTCTTCTGTCCATCTGAAGAACAGAGAGTCAATGGTGTGGGCATGGGGTCATGTTGGTCTCGCCTTCCCACCGTGGAGCTCCCCAACAAGGAAACCTTTCTCCTGGACATGGGTCATGGGTGAGCAGTCCAACTGGCGCCCCCTTCAGGAATCAGGCCCTACATTGGGAGATGCCACTTCATTTTCAGTCCCAGGTTCCAGGAATGATCTCTGTGTCCTGCCAGTATGGAGTTGTGTTTCTCTGAGTGCTTAGGATTCCTGGCTCCTGATAGAGCTTCGAAATGGAGCTGAGGAAAAACACAGGTCCTGTTTGCTGACGGAGAGAGCTAGACATCCCAAATCCCTTGAGAGACAACAGGATCTTTCAACATGCTCTGAGACATGTCCTACCTGCCCTAGAGAGATGCAAGGAAATCAGGGCTGATTGCAGCCTGGGTTTCATTAGGAAAGAAGCCCAGTTTAGTCTTGCCACAGTGACTATTTTTGCTTCCTTTTAATTGAAGGCACGCCTTTTACACACCATCTCCTGGGATGCCAGATGATAACCATGCCTCTTGGGCTTGTTCCTCACTCCTCATGCTGGGTCTTTCCGTGGTTATCATCTGGTATCCCTGGAGATGGTTCCAAGGAAGGCATGCCATCAATTAAGAAGAGGTCCCCTTGCTGAGAATGCAGATTTAAATTCTCATGGAATAAAGAGGTAATTGTGGCAAGTACTGCACTCAGTTTGAGGTCTCTTTTCCACTTCTGCTTTGTGATGAAATTATCTCTTCTTGGCTCCAGGTTTTCTGCAGGTCTCATACACAGAGCCTCAGCTGATGGCACTTGGGGGGTAAAAGGCAGGGGGCATTGCTTATACTTGAGGTAAAGGGGCTTTGGGCAGGAACTCAGATAAAGAGGGGACAGGACCTGTGTCCTTGTGTTCTTGGGAAGCCTTTGGACCTGTCACCAACAGTGGAATGACAGTGTCCCAGATGGGTGTTCAAGTAAAGGGTGACTGTGCCAGAAGCCTAAGGAACGCATTCAAATAAACCTTCAAGATGTGTTGCTTATTAGCTAGGTTTCTAGGAAGATCTCCTGGAATCCAAAGTACTTGAAAGCAAGACAAAACAAAATGCAGCATATGCACACATGTCTGGAGAGTACATAATGCCAGTTTCTTTGAGAAACCAAGGCTATGGCTGATTCGTGCCCCTGTAGTGAGATGAGCTTTGGTGACTCAAAATCACATGTACATTGGCCTTTAATGTGGTTTCCAAAGTGACTTTTCAGTACAGACAAACCAGTTTGGCACTTGGGGCACACTTTCTGTATACCACCTAAAGCTTTGGCACCATCATCCGTGAAGAGGAGCTTTCTGAGGAAATAGAACACGCCTTTGTCTATAAATTACCTGTCCCTTAAAGCACAAACTAGAAAGTCCCTATGTTGACAGTTGGTTGTATAAATACTCAATAGCCTTGCCCACATTTGGGAACCCTGGAATGAGTGAATATTTGTTTAAGAGGCAGGAATGTTCTAAAAATTTTCCCCTTTGCTAGTCTAGCTGGATGATTTTTCCCTTCCTATTTGGCACTGCAAGAAATTGTTAAGTATATTAAGTGGCAAAATGGGAAGAAAGACGATAGAATATGCAAGGTAGAGAGAAACTTGATGAACCCCCAACCTTCAAATCAGAGTGAGGAAAACAGGAGAAACAAGAAGTGACATTTTGTTAGGAAAGGAGGATTATTATGCATGAGAATTTGTGGCAAGAATATAGAACTAACTGCTGGGTAGTGAACACCTAACAGGGTCCTAGCATGGTGCTAGAGAGTGACTGGTCATTGTCTTGGGAAGCTCTCCCTCTCCTGTCTACATTGCTGGGGTAGGTTTCTGTGGCAACATTGTGTCACTTATTGATGGGGACCTTTCCAACCTTATCTGGCAACACTCTTTTCCATATCTCTGTCAGGCATTAAAGGCATTCTGGAATCTTCTCACTTTTTCCATCTCATCAGGCTCTTCTCCTTTTTCATCTTTACCTATTTCTTTTTTCAACTCACCGGAGACTATTACTTCCTTGGGGAAACTTTTCTGACCCCAGATTGGGGTCAACACGCTTGCTATATATTCCCATAGTTCCCTGTTTAGGCTAATCAATAATTACTAACTGTTGGCCTCTATCTCTCTTCCCCAGTAGTCTGTAAGTCGAGGAAGACTGGGGCAGAGTCCATCATTTTCCAGGGCTTGGCATATGATAGATACTTGTTAACACAGAGGAGTGAAAGGTTTATTACTTACAGTTTAGAAGGTATGGGTCTTAATTTATTTTTTTTTCATCTTAGATTGTCAGTCTTTTTTTTCTATTTATGTGACATATATGTATTTCTTCATGAGCACATTTAATTTCTACCCACACCATGAAGGCAAACAAAGGAAAAATGCAGCTAGAGCAAAAAGAAAATTTTATTCTGACATAATAGGTAAATCCTAAGAGAATGAAAATTTTCTTCTGAGGAAAACTGGGGAATTGGTAAAGATGTTGCTCTAAATCTCAGACTTGGACAGATATTTCATTCTTTGTAGCATAAACCTATGATTATGGATTTCTTATTTTTCACATTTAAAAAGGAAATGCACTTGTTATTGTGATGTTAGAATAGAACACTTTATAGGACTCTAAGAACAAGGACATTGGAAAAGTAAACATATGCCCTCGAAAAATGTAAGCAAGGGAATATGCTTTCATGATGCTAAATGTCCTGTTGTGCCAGTATCAGTTGGCACAGAGACTTGTCTGTGTAAGGTGCACGTACCAGGCTGCAGGAGAGCTGGCTCATTGTGTAGCTTTTACCATAGTACCAATGAGATAAATCTAGTCTTCTTTAACATGACCTAGCAAGTCACAGTTCTCTGCAGTTAGCCTACACAGCGTGAATGGTTAACACCATCATCCATGCCAAATGAAGACCCTGTCCGTAGTGCCTTGCTTGGTAGCTAACCTTACTGATAACCCAGTGAGATTTGAAGGGGCCGTGAGATGAGTTTTAAGAGTATTTGAAGACCTGCACACCAGGATCTTATATCTAACTTTACAGTTTACAAAGGAGAAAACCTCTGGCCAGTTACTCATCCACAAACTTCACTTCCTCTCTATAAAACGGTTTAATTAATGAGAGCTCCTAAGTACAGGGTTGCTGTGCAGGTAGTAAATGCACCTTCACTTGGAAGCTGTTATGTCCTCTGACTCCCACAGTTCAGGCTTGTTAAGGGCCCCAGGTTTCAGGCCTGGAGATGGTTTTGAGTCAGACCCTTCATGAATCACGTGGGACCTGTAGTTGACTCTCTCAGTTTTTAAAAAAGGGTTGACAAGATCAGGAAACTTCCCCCCCCCCCCCCACTTTCCAGGTTTGATTTATTAGAAGCAGGACCCTGTGGGGATTCCTAGGGCCATTAGGAGTTCAAATACTGTCTTGGGTACAACACAAAGAGACTTCTGCCAGTCAATTTTCCCTGCGACATTGAATGCACTTAAGAAAGTGTTGGAGGAAAGGCGACTGCAATCACAAATACACTGAAAAGATGTTGGGGAAAAAACCATGAGCCAGCTGATCAGTTCTTTAGAGAAAAGGAAGAAAAGCCAATTCCTGTTCTTGGCACTGCCGGGTAGCTCAAAGGGGAAGTTGTTTTCCAACATCCACACCCATAGCCTGGGATCCACTGGAGAAGACAGGTACAGACCTAGACCTACAAGGCTGGGAGCTGAGGCGGTGGTCTAATACAGCCTCCAGCCAGCCTCTCCTTGAGAGTGACCCCTGGAGGCTGATGCATGCATGCCAGGCTCCTCTTCACGCCTCATAAGTCAGGTGCTAATTGACTTGCTGGTTTCTTTATTATTTTTCATTAAATAATAACTAACTCTCAGGGATCCTGATAAGAACATCCAGTCATAATCCACCCCCATCCCAGGAGACGTCTCGACTCCAGTAACTTCTGCAGTCTTCTGAGATTTGGCTCCTGAAACACCACATGCCAGCTAGCGACATGGCAGAACTTTCCAACTGGTGGAGAAGCTGCCCCCATCTGGGCTGTAGGTGCCTGCAGACAGGGCAAGCGGAGCACACCTTGAGGGCAGCAGTGAACTTTCCTCAGAGGCCCCTGACCAACTGTAGCCTGAGATTAGGTCTTCTGCCTATGAGGGTATGTGTACGCACATGTGCGTGTGAAATCTCCGAGCAGTTCTAGATTTGGAAGCCACCCCTGTTTTTTATTCAGTGAATGTGCAAGACTGTCAACATCCAATAAAATGCAGAGACAGGACCACAAAGCCTATTGATGGCTTGTCCGATGGACTGAACCCATTCCTCTGAGCCCCTACTCAGCACCAGTTCTAAACTGCTGAGCTGTCACTTTGTTCTTGGAGGCGGTGGATTATGACTTAGGCATGTTCTCACTAGCCCATCCTGGTGTCAGAGTGAAGAAGCCCAGGGTCAAGGATGTGGATTCTTTATATGGCCATATATAATAAGTTATTAGCATAATGCATACATAAATTGTTATGTAGGATATCACTTTGTTCTCACAATCACTTTATGAAATAGGCTTTATTAACCTTATTAAACAGTGTCACCTATTGCTTAGACTCAGAGGTTAAGTAACTTGCCCAAGGCTACAGAGCTAGCAGAAAGAAGATTCCATGATCCCAAATTCTTAACCAAGTGCTCTTTTCTTTAGTCTATGCTCCGGGAAAATGGGGCATTTGTTAGACTAACATATGACTTGAGTGCCTGGCACTGTGCCTGATCATTAAGGGTATTCAGTAAATATTTGAGTATATAGTTGTTGAGGTTTTTGTATGCCTGGCACTGTTCTAAGTCCTAGTGCACAAAACAGATTCAGACCTGCTCTGATGGAACTTAGAGTTTAGAGAGGGTGGTATTAATTAGATATTATGTAAGTATTATAGTTGATGAAAACATATTTTAATTTT
Organism: Uropsilus gracilis; assembly: GCA_004024945.1. Lineage (NCBI taxonomy): Eukaryota > Metazoa > Chordata > Mammalia > Eulipotyphla > Talpidae > Uropsilus > Uropsilus gracilis. The sequence continues at coordinate 48,128 of PVHY01002444.1, forward strand.
GTAGTATATAATCTAATTAGATAGATTTAAGTGTATAATTATAAGCTTAATTTTTTCTTATTCATTAAATATTTACTGAATCCTATTAGATGTTAGGCAGAACTGTTAATACTTTCTCTAGGAGGGTAATTTAATCTCTTTGTCAATGCTTCCTCTTCAATATATTATAAATTATGGTTTCCAAAGCACTGGATTTTATGGGGATATTTTGTATAAATTGTATCAATTTATGCAATTTTGCATAAATTGTATCTGGTATACAATTTATACATCTTTGGTGTTTGAAAGTGAAAAAAGTATTCTGAAAATGGGAGCATATATTTGCATAAAGACTAGTCATACCCATGTTCTCACAGATATATGTCTTTTTTGATTGCTGAATAATATTCCATTGTGTAACTATACTACAACTTTTTCATCCATTCATTTGTTTTGGGATATTTGGGTTGATTCCAAATCCTGGCTATTGTAAGTAGTGTGGCAATAAACACATGAATACAGGTGTCCTTTTGAATTAGTGTTATTTGGGTAGATTTCCAGAAGTGGAATTGGTGGATAGAATGGTAGTTCCATTTTCAGTAGTTTGAGAATCCTCTACACAGCTTTCCATAGTGGCTGGACCAGTTTGCATTCTCACCAGCAGTGTAAAAGTGTTCTTCATTCTTACTAATGTAAGGTGGCATCTTATTGTAGTTTGAATTTGTGTTTCCCTGATTATAAGTGATGTTGAGCATTTTTTCATATGCTTATTGTCCATTTGTATTTCCTCTTTGGAGAAGTGTCTTTTTAGCTCTTCCCATTTTTTTGACTGGGCATTTTGCTTTGTTTTTGTTAAATTTTGTGAGTTCTTTGATATCAGACCCTTTTCACTTGTATGGAAAACAAAATTTTTTTCCTATTCAGTTGGGTATCTTTTTGTTTTGTTTATTGTCTCTTTTGCTGTATAGAAGCTTTTTTGTTTGATGTGATGACATGGATGGACCTAGAAGGAGTCATGCTAACAGAAATAAGCCAGAAAGGAAAAGAAAAATACTGAATGATTTCACCTTTATGCAGGATATAGGGAAAACAAACAAAAGGACAAGAAAAAGTTAAAATTAACAAACTGACAACAACTAAAGCATAAAGCAAGGGAAGGTAAGGGAGGGTGAAGGTAGGGGAAGGATGAATGCAAGAGATTAAGATGATAATTCATGGGTGACAAGATGGTGGGAGAACCTTGGGATATACAATGATGCAAAATATATATATATACACACACACATGAAATCAATTAAAAAATAAAAAAGACTATACTCATGATGAAGATGCATGAACCTATAATCTTACCATGCTTATATAGTAGATATGAAAAAATGAAACAAATGGGGATAATAAACTTCCTAGATTATCTCAGCCAGTTGACAATAGTTGGGGGCCAGGCATGGTAGCTCATGCCTGTAAGCTTCAGCCTATGAAGCCACTGGGGCTAGGGATTGTTGTTCGAGTCCCACCTGGGGCCTGTAGCGAGACCTAGTTCCAAAAAAATAGCTGGGCGTGGTGGCGTGCGCCTGTAATCCCAGCTACCTGGGAAGCTGAAGCTAGGGATTGCTTGAGTCTGTGGTACCCCGGGCAACGAGAGCCTGTGGTTCCATGGGCAAAAATAGCGAGACCTAATCTCAAAAAAAAAAAGATTTCCCTGGCTGGGGCAGGTGTAGATGGAGTAGAGAATGGTAGGTTGGGAGATGTGTGTTCTAGGATGGATCACACCTCTCTCTTAGGGTTTAGGTTCTTACATCCAAGGACATCGAAGGACGGTTTATTTGTCTGAAAAGCAGTTGGGCAAAGGGATCCAAGCACAGACTAAGAAAACGCACCTGTGAATGATGCCAACTTCTTTACCACTGGTGCTTCTTCCTGCAACACTCTATTCTTAGTCAACACTAGACCCAGGGGTCAGTGAAGTCATCCAGGAGAAGCAGGAAGCATAAGGCCTGATATATAGCGATGCTCGGTGAATATTTGTTAGCTATTATGAATTTTAAAACTCATTTACTTGAAAAATTGTAAAGGTAAACTTGTACCTGATACTTTTGAGTCTCAGAACCCGGGTTTTACATCATATCTACCTGATCATTGCAGGAGGACACAATGAAATATGTATCTCTGTATTGGACAGGGAATAATTAAGTAACTGGTTGCTGCTTCGTCAAATCCTCTCTCAGGTTTTCCTTTTAGCCTTGGCCTTCTTTTTCTAATTGTGGCTGATGACTGCATGGGGATTGTGTGGGATGAATTGAGCTCATCTAACCTGCTTTACTCCAGCAGAGGACTGCTGCAGGCTTTGCGAAATTCTCTCCATGAGCTGATACGAAGTCAGCTTTCAGTTGGTTGGCCTTTCATCATAAGAACTGTTGCTGACTGCCTAGCCAGATATGGAACCTGGGACCTTGAAACGGTTGTTCTCCATCCCTAATTGGGCCAGCCTAGGCATAGTTCAAATGTCCATACTGCTTCCCACCTGCCTTTTCCAGCATATTTGTGTCCCTCCCTCAGGCTCACAGGATATGGGGCTATCCCAGGAGCACAGAGCAGACTGTTTTGGACTCTTGGGGAAAGAGCTGTGTGGGTGAAGAGTGGAGGAACTCTCAGTGAGAACATGTACCTTGCTGTAGGTATAACTTGGTTATAACTTTTGAATCTGTTAACGTGTATATGCATTTCCATTTTTACTCTTGATCCTTACACATAAATTTAGATGCAGGCTTGCCTGTCACTATTCCTTTAACTCCTTACCCCACACTAAAATCTACTAGGCCTATTGAACTGGCCAGGACATGGGGTGGCTATAAGCTTAAGGTGAAAGAGACAAAGAGATGATGACCATTTCATTGTGTATCTGTCATGTCTTCACCATGGCCACCTTTCCCGTTAGTTCCTGGACTCATCAAACATGTTGACTGCTTGGACAGTTGACTGGCATAGCCTGTACATTACCATGGAAACTATCATATCATCTGAATGAACCAATTCTGAGTTAATTTAGAGATAAAACTCAGGCATCTCCACAGATGTTCCTGGGAGAGATGCTCTGACATACATGTTTTTGTTGGTTAGTGTAATAGTTATCTATTGCTGTGTAACAAATCACCCCAAATTAGTGACTCAGCACAACAACATTTATTTTTTTTCAAGTTTCTCTAGGCTAGGAGTCAGTACAGCTCAGAGATCTTACAGGCTACCATCAAGGTGGTATTCAGGACTACTATCATCTCAAGGCTTGGCCTCAAAAGGATCCACTTCCCAAATTCACTCTGGTGGTGCTTGGGAGAATTCAGTGTCTCATATGCCACTAAAAAGAATCTCAGTTCCTCACTGGTTACTGACTGGGGAAAAAAAACCCTTAGTTCTTTGCATGTGGGCCTCTACATAGGGCAGCTCAAAACAGCTTGCTTTATCAGAGCACGCAAAAGAGAAGACAAGAGAAATAGTAGTAGCAAGGTGGACATTTTAGTCTTTTGAGAGACTTGTAGTCTTGGGAAGTGACATCTCTTCATTTGTGTCACATTCTGTGTCTTAGAAGCAAGTCACCAGGGCTAGCCCACATGCAAAGGAAGAGGCATGCACAAGAGTATGAATACAGGAGGCAGAGGTCGCTGGAAAGCTTAGCACACCTGTTCTTTCTCTCTCTCAAACTAGAGTGTTCCTGGTACCAGCATTGAACTTCTTCAACTCATAACCCTAAGCTAGTTTATCTCAGCTGCTCAGAACAGACTTTCAACTTACATGGGGGATTTATAAGTATTAGAAATTCAGATTAGTATTATTGGTACTTTTTATAAATCTCCACTCTCTTTGAAGAAAATCACATGAATTAATTTTCATTTTTATGTATATAGAAAAATCCTCCTTCTGATTGAAAACAAAAATGTGTCTGTGATTTACTCTGTGAAGCCATGACATTTACTGAAGGAATAAAAAACATAACTAAATACCTGACAACTGAATGAGGAGAGAAACCTGCTTAAATAAATAAGGTGATGTAGGTTGATTCACCTAACCAAATTACAGTTATTTCATTAACTCTCCAATCGAATTCGGAATCCTCATTTCATTTGCTGAGGTAAATTTGTTTAACATGAAACCTTGACATCCTTTAAAATAATTATGCCTCTAAATGAAAGTTTAATTTTTAATCATTTGCTTTGCTAAAATAGAAGCAAATGAGGGGATAATATGACAATTTAAAGGATTTGCAGTAGATTCCCTAGAGCTGGAAGAGACATGAATCTTCCCGAGTGCTGCTGACTAGCAAAGGAATTTTAAGTGTAGCCATGGAAAAGCTTCCTCACCGTGTTTGCTTCTCTGGTGGAAATCAATCCATAGGGAATTAGAGTCCATCCAAGGCAGCTCAATGCTCCTTGATCAATCACTAATCTTAACAGGGACATGATCTTTTCTCCATATCTCTTTCCTCTTCTGTAGTGGACTTCTGGACTTTAGGGCAATGGTCAGAAAAGTCCCATAATGAAACATCCAGTAAAAAAAATGTCACTGTAGAATGGAAGAGGTAGACATAAGAAGCTATGCTTGCAAATAAGGAAATCTGTACAATAAGAGGGACAGGCTAGCTAGTTCCAATTTTTGGCTAGATGACATGACTTTTGGGTTGTTTGCCTTTTAAATCACTTTCCAGTCATTGAATATATCGTCTTCCCAGTAAAGATTAGGAATACAAGTTCATTTAAGAGCTGTTTTTAACCATAACTACCAAACAATGGGTGAAAAACGAAATCTCTTATAACTCTTTAGATGACAAGTCTGATTAAGGAAGCTTTACTCCTTCATTGTTGTCACATTTTTACAAATAACCAAAATGTTCCTTCTCTCTAGGAATTATGAATTGTACTGATTGTCTTTACAAGCTTTATTCCTCATTGCTTCACATGGCAGAAGATAAATTTTTCAATAGCACATGTGTTTATTTCATTGAAATAAAATGAAATGGAATAGAAGGGAATGTTTTTGTGAACACTGTTATCTTTTTAAAATTGGTAAGAGTATAGTGATATTCACAGGACTCAGTTTTTAGGAGTTCATATATGATTTTAAAAGTTTACTATAATTTTTATTTATTGCACAAGTTTATGTCACTATTAATTTAAATAAAAATGGAATAAAAATTCATTCTCAATTCCGCTGAGTTTTTTTTTCTCTCATTTTTCAAGTTCCCATCTAAATCTCCGTTATACACAGAAGTGATTTTGATATCATTCTAACTGCAGGTTAAAGTTTTACATTCTCCTTTTAAACTTTAGATGTCGTATAATTGTTTTTTCATATTTCATTTTGCTCTTCACAATTAAAATGCTAATATTTGTGCAATATTTCTTTGAACGGTAAGACCATAATTTACCTAGTCATTTTTTATTCTGAACATTTAGATGAAATATATTATAATATATAAATATTGCTGAGTATATTTTTATTGCATGATTTTTTAGGTTCTTTTGTGTTAATTCCTTGGTGAAGTCAAAGGATATGAATATTTTAATACTTTTTGACACATTGTAAATATATATCCTTAATCAGTTTTACCAATTAGCAATATAAATTCTCATTAATTTTTTTTTAATAACTAAAGCAGGTGCATTTTGGAAGTTATTATATTACTCTTTGTAAATAGACAAATGGATGTTACTTCCAAGTCTTTGCTCTTGTTCCCCAGAGAAAGAATGTGATGACACTTCTTTAGATTTTAATTCAGTTCTCTTAAACTAATAATTAGGAAGCAGTTCAAGGAAATATGTTTTAGACAGATTAGCATAATTTAGTTTCACCTGTTCCCTCACTTTCTTTTGTCTGTTTACAGCTGGGGCATTAGAAGCTGAGGAGACCACCAAGAATGAAGGGGGTTAGTGGGTCATTAAGTTCTTTACCTGATACCTGCCATTCCATTATGTGTTTATTTCTTCATTTTATCTGAAAGATACTTTCTCTTATGCTCATTTTAATGCATGTGGTGGATAGAATTCTAAAAATTGCCCTGAAGTTCAATTGATATAGTTCTCAGAATCCTTGCTTTGGTGTCTATTCCGTTGACTTGAATAGGTGCATCTGGGTGGGCCTGACCTAACAAATCACATGAACCCTTTACAAAGCAGAGTTTTCTTTTCTAGTCGCAGGACAGAATGGCACAGATTTGAAGTGTGGAGGGAACCTGACACACCATTACTGGCTTGAAGCTAGAACAGTACAAGTCAAAAAACATGGACAACCCTTAGGAGTTGAGAATAGTCCCTGGATGGCAACCAACAAGGGAATGGGGACTTCAGACCTATAACTACAAGAAAATGCATTTAATCAACAACCTGAATGAATGTGGAGGCACATTCTTCCCTAGAGCTTCCAGACTGGAAGTTAGCAGGTCAACACATAGATTATGAGACCCTGTTGGGAGAATCCTGTTAAACCCTCCAGGACTTCTGACCTATAGAAGTGTGAGATAAATGTGGGTGCTGTTCCAAGCTACTAAGTTGTGGTGATTTGTTACAGCAACAATAAAAAACTAAAAAGGACATAGAAAGAAAGTTGTCACTTCTCCAAAGAAGAAAGAAGAAATACAAAAGGCCAACAGGCATATGAAAAAATGCTCAACAATACTTATAGTCAGGGAAATGCAAATCAAAACCACAATGAGATGCCATTTCACAAGTCAAAATGGCAGATATCAAAAAACAGGCAACAGAAAGTGTTGATGTGGCTATGTAGAAAATAGAACACTTAAAAATTATTTATATATAAATTTCACAACATTGTAATTCCAAGGGTTTACCCCCCTCTCCCCTCTCCCCCCCCCTTTTCCCTCCTGCTCAAAGTTGTGCACTTCAGTTTGGTGCTTAGCTTGTTTTGACTTTTCCTCAAGTCTTTTGCTTATTTTTTCACTATATCCCATATATTAGTGAAACCGTTTGGTTTCTGTCTTTTTCTTTATGACTTGTTTCTGCTAATATGATTTCTTCTAAGTACATCCATGTTGTTATAAATTTGTCGAATTTGTCATTTTTAGTTGATGAGTAATATTCCATTGTGTATATGTACCACATTTTTTTCATCCAGTCATCTGTTTTGGGGCATTTAGGTTGCTTCCATGACCTTGCCATTATAAATTGTGCTGCAGTAAACATCCAAGCACAGGTGTCCCTTTGTACCCACATATAGGTCTCTTTTGGGTAGATTCCCAAGAGAGCAATTGCTGGGTCAGATGGTAGTCCACAGAAAATGGAACACTTTTACTCTGCTGGTGGACTGCAACTGGTCCAGCCACTGTAGAAAGCTGTGTGGAGTACACTCAAGCTACTGAAAATGGAACTGCCATTCCATCCTGCAATTCCAATTCCAGGAATCTACCCAAAGGATACCAAAACACTAATCAAAAGGACTCCTATACTTGAATGTTTAAAGCAGCACCATTTACAATAGCCAGGATTTGGAAACAGCCCAAATGTCCCAAAATAGATGAATGTATGAAAAAGTTGTGGTATATTTACACAACAGAATATTACTCAGCAATCAAAAAAGACAAATATGATGCTTTTATGAAAGCATGGGTGAACCTAGAAAGAATCATACTAGCAGAAGTAAGCCAGAAAGGAAAAGACAAAAACTGGATGGTCTCACTTATAGGGACAGAGGAAAAACAAGCAAAAGGTCAAAAATATCAAAATAAGATGACAACTTGAGCTAAAGCAAGCAGCTAGAGAAGGGGAGTATGGAGAGAGAAGGAAATCAGGGAAGGGTCGAGCACAAAAGATCACAATGATAGTTCATGGATGATATGGTGGTGGGAGAACGCTGGGGAATACACTGGTGTAAAAAATATAGATAAATTAAAAAATGTTTTTAAAAAGTAAAAAAGGTGTCATACATAGTGGAAACTACTTTTAAGCAACTTGTTAGACTCAATAGAATCCACATGTAAGAACTGCTGACACTGAAGCCCAGAGTGGCCTGAATGCTTTTGCTGCTGTGACTCAGACGTGTCCCTGTCCTTTGCTACTGCTGCTTGAGTCATCTGCTCCTAAATCTGCTGACAACTAGTTGTACTGGTTATTAGAGTTACACATTCTTATGTGTCTAAGTCACATAAGTCACATATTCTGTCAATTGGAGATATAAGAGAATGAGATGTAAGAGAGGGAGCCCGTCTTTCTATGAAAATGAGCTTGGATGCTTTTGAATGACTGAGTACGTGGACATCTTTAAAACATGCCATGGAACTGGGTAATTGAGGCAACTAAAAGACCAGAGAGGGATTAGAAAGAACTAGAAGGTCTTTTTATGCTCAATTTCTCTGCAGCTATCTGAAAATTCTTTTGTGGTAATTTTGAGCCAAAAGTTGTACACAATGCTTTAGAAAGGTGGCTAACCAGGAGTTTACGTAGAAATACTGATAAGGCCAAGTCACCAAGTCACCAAGAGGTGACTTGGTAGTTCTTGGTAGCTCAGACCTGAAGAAAGGTGTTGGCCTTGCACCAGAGGAGGGGAGGCTTGCAAACACACAATGAATGTTCAATGCATTTCTTACCTCCTATTTTTGTGAAAAACACATATTCCTAGAAACGATAAATAAGGAATACTGATGGCAGTTAATTCTGAGTGTTTAGATGATGGGGTTTTGGTTTATGTGTATTTATTATTATACAAACTTATTGCTTTTGAAATAAGGCAATGAAAGGAAATTATAATAACAACAATAATAGAATAGCTCCCAGCTAACCTTCAAAGTCAGGATCAAAACAATCTTTTTCCTGAAAATTTTCTGGATTCATGTAACAATTCATAAATCACCTATTTATGCGTTTGTAGGTCCTTAAGTGCACTTCTCATTTTGCACTTAATTGGTTCTGATATTTAGCATAGGCAATCGTGCCTTTCTCATTGGAGAGCAGGGCCTATGGCTAGTGAATAACATAATTTCATAGCAGCAACCACAGCTCCGCCATTTAGGGGCACTCATCAAACAAGCAGATGAAGGTGTCCTGGTGCAGTCACAAATATACCAGAAACTAAAAGAAAAGTGGAAAAAGAGCAGTCCTTTCTTAGTGTTCTTTGATAAGCAGTTTTTCAAATCATATTCTGGCCTCTGTGATCCAGATCATGTGTTTTAGCATCTTATATAATCTAAAAGCTAGGACCACATACCCAGTCCTCGAACAGAGCCTTTTCAAGTGAAATGGGAACAGCCTGATGATAAACAAAAACAAGTTTAGCACTGGGGGTTCAGGGACCAAACAGATCTTTCCCGATCCTGGAAAAATCTACATATTGGATATTCCCTTGATACTTCCTCTTCTGTTTTGCATGTACACTAGGGGAGCATTTGTCAAGTGTTTCAGGGTTTGCATCTCCTCCAAGCATCCAAGGCTATGTCCTGGTTTTGTTAGTGTGATTGCTGAAAATGGAGTGGTCTATTAAAAAGTAATGGTTGCTGCCGCCTGACGGATCTGCTTCTTGCAACATTAGTGTCATAGTGATGGATTAGCAGAATCTCCAAAGTAGAAAAGTATGTTTCCACAGATATTTTGTATAAACATAAATTCACTTGCAAACATTGCTCATTTTCCTTTTATTTTTTAATTTATGGTCCTTTAATATTTGCCATGCATCTTTCAGTGCACCCACTGGTCCTCACTGGAAGGCTTGATAAGTGACTCTGGGAGGGCCCAAGGAACTTTGGTGTTGTCTGTGCCCATGTTTCCAGATCTTTTTCTTTGCCTCTGAGCTACTTACAGGGAGAGGTTAGAGAAGGAAACCACTACAATATTGGGTTCAAACAAACTCCCTGGTCTAGGAAAGTCTTAAGAAGATCTCTTTTCTAGACTGGCAAATCTGCTTAATGCTTTGAAACTACCCCATCATGGGGATTCAGATTGGGTAAGAGACATAGATAAGAAGAGCACAGAGAATTTTTAGGGCAGTGGAAATACTCTATGAAATTATAATAATGAATATGTCACTATACGTTTGTCCAAACCTATAGAATGCATGTAACCAAGAACAAAACTCAAGATAAACTATGAATTTTGGGTGATTCTGCTGTATCAGTGTTGGTTTGTTCTTAGAAAAAACTTTACAATTTGGTGAGTAAGGTTGACCTTGCAGGAAATTGTGCATGTACAGTGGCAAGTGATTGAGAAATCTATGTGCTTTTCTTTCAATTTTGTTGTAAAACTAAACCACTCCAGGAATAATAAAGCTATAAAAAAAAAACCCACATCTTTTCTTATGTTATCTCCCAATATCTGGAAGAACCAAACTAAGAAATGAATGCTTTCTTCTACCAAGACTGAACTCAACAGCCAAGATAGCTGGACTATGATGTGTTTCCAGGAATTGGGACCAGAAAACTCTTTCCATTAAGGTCATTCCATTAAGGGATTTATAAAATGCATTCAGTTTGAGATAAGATTTGTCTGCCTCGGTGAGGCATTAGGAAGCTTGCCCAATAGGCCAACAGACCAGATGAGCTCAGAGTCCTAAGTGAATGGCATGTCATAGGAAGAAGGGTCTGGGCTAGTTAAGGAATAGCAAGAACCAGGGCATTCAGAATGGAGCAATGACATCAATGATACCTCTTTGTTATGTTTGTGGAGTTATATTTTTATTTAGTCCTGGTTTTGTGGATACTCATCTTTTGATTTTGTCTGCAAGGATCCATTCTCTCTTCTGCTGATATTTGCCCTCTCATTTCCTTGGGGAAAACTTTCTGCTACTCTTAGCTTGAGTTTGAAATGAAATTGGCTTCACTTCTGACCCCAGGGGTGAGCATGTGATTTAGATCTGGCAAGGAAAGGAGGGTGCTATAGGGATGGGTACACAGCCCATTTAGCAGATGATCAATTATTGTATGTTGGACAATTTAAGACTTTCTCCTTTTATACCTAGAGGACTTCCTTGGAGATGCATCATATAAAAATCTCCCTGGCAACATTCTTTTCATTGTGCTTAATATTTATCTCTTTTGTTGTTTTTCAATATTAGAGAATTTGAAATGCAGTTGAATTAACACAGACAATACTGTAGCAGCCTGGGGGGTTAAAGATAGTTAACCAGCTGGAAGAAGAATTCATTGTCTAACTTAATATTCAGAGAAATGTGAAGGCAGGGTAGTTCTTGTGGCTGAGCATTCTAAGATAAATGAACCTTATAAGAAATGAGACTTGCAAACTGGAGTCCAATGGATTGCTTCAACCAGATCTGGTTAGCTGTAAACATCATTAGCTTAAAATGTTTTCTCTTACCCCTGTTGTTTGTGATAAGATGGGCCTTCTAAAGGGGAAAGTGCTGTTCTTTCACATTTTAACTCCTTTTGGGGGTGTTAAGGCTAGCAGAAATCGGTTTCCTGCAAGCTACATTAAGCTTGTGTCCCTCCAGGCCAGCAGGGAAATTCTGATGTCTCTTCCTGGTTTAGAAGTTCTGAAGACAAGACAGCTTTCTTCCTAAAGCAGAGCTCTAATAGCAAAACATAAGAACATTTTGATCAGTCTTTTTGTATGCTAGTTTTAAGACTTTTTTGTTATTGATTTTGTACATGTATGTATTCTTATATCAGTGTATACCCCAAAGTCCTCCCACCACCACATCACCCATGAACCAGCATCTCATCCCTCCTCTAATATCATCCACTCTCCTAACCCTTCCCTTGCTGGGTGCTTTAGTTTTGTTGTCAGTTTGTTAGTGCTAACCTTTTCTTGTCCTTTTGTTTGTTTTCCCTAATATCCCACATATATGTGAGATTATTTGGTCTGTATCTTTTTCTTTCTGTATATTTCATCTAGCATGATTTCTTCTAGCTCCCCCCATGTTGCTGCAAATGGAATGAGTTTAAGATTTTTTAAAACTACTCTGTCCCTCCTGCACACACCCCACACTGTAGTTGTGATGTTGAAGATCATAATTATTATAAGTTAGATGTTCAAATGTGAATCTGATATTGTTTTTAGAGATGAGTTTTTGCAATGAGTTCACTAGTGGTTTTCTCAAGTCTTTAAATTGCCAGAAAAATTTTATGGAACAGCTGACCAAGTTTCATTAACTCAGTAACATTAAAAAATAGTGGTAGTGATGATGGAAACTGTTGTAGATTTAAAAAAGATTTTAGAAATAAAATGGTCAGTTGGATCTTTTGGTTATATGGATCTTAGTTCAAACAAATCACTGCAAAAATACACTGACGGCAGAGGTGGGAGAAACTTGAATATGGCTTAAGTATTAGGTAAGGCTAAGAAACTATGGTTTATTTTGTATGAAAATAGATTTGTGGTTATATAAGAAGATGACCTTAATTTTCACAAATGCGTGCTGAAGTATTTAGGGATGGAATGTCATAATGTCTAATTTATTTTTTTTAAAGATGGAGCAAGTATGGCAAAATTTATTAAATCTAAGTTTATAGTTATGTAAGATTCACTAAATCTCTATTTTTATGTCTGCTTGCAATAAAACACACAAGTCCTTTCTTTAAAAGGATAAATACTCATTGGATTCCTTTTCTACATCTATTTTAAGATACCAATATGGGTACCATCTTTGATGGAAATTATAGAAGAAAACTCCAATATAAGTTAGGTAGATTTAAATGAGCATTAAATTTTTTTCTCTGTTGTTGGAATATAAAATTATGCAGCTTTTATGAGTAAAAGTTCATGGAGCTCTCTTAATTCATCCATGTTCTGTGGGTGGGGATAAATGAATAATAAAAGCATTGCCTGTTGAAGGAATAAAATTTCAACTCCTAAATTGAACTTCATGAGAATTATTTAAAGTACTTGTAAGTATAATAGGTTCACCAGAAATAGTTTTCATTTGCATGCAGCATTTCCTATAAATGAGCAGGAAGTAATATATGGTCATTATAAAAATACACAAGTAATCCATAAAATAAACCCCACATAACCTCACTCCCTATTGTAAATATGCTTGTGTATTTCTGTTCAGTTCTCTTTTTCTCCTTACCATCCCCCCCCCCTTTTTCCAGACTGTCATTAGATATGGAAGTGAAATCACACTACACTCATGATGAAAAGCACTTCATTCCTAGAGTAAACTGTCTTACTTTGTTAATTTATGTTATTTTTAATATGTTTTCAAACTTTTTATGTGAAAGGGTGGAAGACCCTTTGTCAGAGAACTGATTTGCAAATATTTCCTTTTCTCTGCCAGTCATTTTTAAAATGTTGCACAACTTCATTATTGCAATAGAACACATTTACAAAGATTTCATAAAATTACCAATAGTTAACAAAAAAGCAGTTATCACAGTGCAAACTAGTCAGTCTATCAACATGTCTTGAAAACAACAATTTTATTGCTGGGCAATAATATTATATTGTACAAACAAATCTAATGACCATAAGTTGTTTTTTTTTAAATTGAGACATAACTCACACACAATAAAATGCACAAATCTGGTCTCAAACTTGATGTGATGGATCAAGTAGTTACTCTTCCTAGTCCTTCCTCTTCCCCTTCCCTGCCCTTTCTCCTCACTCCTCCCACCCCACATCACCTCCCTTCCCATTTCTGTCCTCCACATTGTGCAGTGGAGGTGTCACCTCTATATTTGTTGTTCAGTTGGTTTGTGATAAACTCGTTAGCACTTTCATGAGCAGCTTGGAATTGATAAATTCCTTTAGTTGTTGCTTTTCAATCTTCCTTAAGCTTCCTTCTGTCTGGAATGTAAAATCTTTTAGGATAAAGCATTCTAGGCTGAAAATCTTTTTCCCTGAGTTCTTTAAATATCTCTTGCCAGTCTCTTTTCTTGCCTATAAGATTTCTACGGAAAAATCTGGGGGCATTTTAATTGGTATTTCCTTATGGATGACTGCTCTCTTGAAATGTTTCACTGGCAGTATGATTATTGTCTTGGAAAACTGTCTATCTGGTATTATTTTGTTTGGTACTCTTTGGGTCTCTTGGATCAGGATGTCTGGTTTATTTCCCAGGTTGAGATGGTTCTTGGCAATTATTTCTTTAAATACATTTTCTGTGCTTTTCTCTTTCCATTCTCCTTTTGGGACATCTGTGATATGGCTATTATTTTCTTAGGTTGTCCCAAAGAGTTTTTACAGTATTTTTGATTTTCTAATGCTTTTTTAAAAATTTGTTGGTCTGTTTGTGTGTTTTTCCACATAGTACTATTGAGTTGACTAGTTCTCTTTAATACTTGCATTAATCAGCTTTTGAGACCTTCAAGTGTATTTTTGAATTGGTTATAGTACTTTTTAGATCGTTTCTTATTTTCTCAGTATTTATTCTGTTGCTGTTTTACATCATCGTTTTAATTTAAATAAAGAAGAAAATTTAAGTTACCTTTAAGTTCCTCTTTAGATATAGTCCAAGTTTGCTGAATTGTGAGTTCATTTGGGTTTTTTATTTTTTCTTTGCTCCAGCATTTGTGATATCTCTTCATCTTTAGTTTTCAGTTTTTATGGGTTGTAGGAGGAATAAACTCTCAGACTGCTGTCTTTACAACTGTTTAAGTGGTCAAAGGACTGATAAAGGCCAAGGATAATAGGGACAAAGGAACTATGGTCATAGATATTGAAGGTGTGCCTTCAGTCAACTTGTAGCATTAAAGTTTCCTATTATACTATGGGTTCAGCGTTGTCTGGAGGGACCCACAGTGATACCCTCCCCTGTGCCAACTCCATGGACTAAGTGTCTCCTGTAGTCTCATGCCAGCCTCAACCTTCAGCTTTTGAGTGCTGGATGCTGTGCTGAGCGCAGATTGCTGTTGAGCAGTACCATGAGCTAAGAGTTGATTTCTTTGCTTTTTCAGTCCAGAGCTTTGCTTCTCTTGTGGAGATCTAGGTGCTTAAACTCTGGCTAGTGAAATAATTCAGTTGTTGTTTTGTTTTTGACCCTGGCTGGGATGAGGAAGGTGTTTTGAATAGTTTTTGTTTCAATGGGCTCCTTATAATTTTTATGTTTCTAATCATTCATTTCTGTTTTTTACTTTACCTAGTCTCATGAATATTATGTTCTCTGAGCTTTTCCTACTTCACAATTGTTTGAATATAGGCTTTGCACTAGAAAATCAGTTTGGTTGCATATGTAAAACACATGAACTGTCCCTTTTCCTTAGAATCTTGCAAGAATTGCTCCGTTATCTGTTGTCCTTGACTACTGTTCTGGAGATAACCTGACCTCAGTCTGATTATCCCTTTATAATCAGTTTGATGTTTTTTTTTTTGTTTTTTTGCTTCACTATTCAAAGGATATTTTCTTTATTTTTAAACCCCAGTTTCTTTTCCAGATGATTCTCAGTGCTAACCACAGAGATCAGCTTTACCTAATGTATAGTATGTCCTATAACTACAAATAGATTCAAGTTTTCTTATATTTCCATAGCACTTTCTTTTCACTCACCATTGAATTAGTTTTTTTTTCTAGATTAATAGCTATTTCAGAAGCTTCAACTATGCAACTATGGATAAGAAGTCAGGGGGTAAGCTGAGTTAGCCCTCCTTTTAGCCTTCCATCACCACCAGAAAACTCTTTCTCTTCCTGTTACTCTAATAACAGACTGTTCAGTGTAATATGGCTTTGTGGTTCCTCTTGTAATACAATTTCCTTTGCTTCAAGAAGACACCTTGGGTCCCGGAGGGCTCCTGTCTCAATTTTTGTTCAGTTTAAGTCCTAGATCATTGTTTCCACAAGGAATATAGCACCTACATTTAGGCAGAGGCCTGGGCTCTCTGGCAGTTGTGATTTCTGGAGTCTGCTAGTGCTGGAATCCTTTCCATTCTGCCCATCTGCGCTCCCAGCCTCAGCACAGCATCTGCATCACTGGGTCCTTTTACAGCCTTTCCTTGTATTTTGTAGTCTGCAAACTATATATTCCTTCATAATTTGATTAAAATGGAATTTATGGATGTATTAAAATCTTCATTGATTTCTTTGATTTCTCCACCAAAGAAAAGAAGGTTGAGTTGCTAGGGCCAAATTCAGGCCTGAGACTGTGTTTTCTCTGAGTCCAGACACACTACATGGTTCACAGAAAATGGTTCTAAGAAATAAATAACCTATTATTGTAGATGTGGCTTTGGGTTTTACTTATTATAACTAATGATTAATTTGTATATGAATGATTGAATAAGACAGACAAAACTCAAAGCAATCTTTCTGATAATATGCCTGAGAAATTTTTGTTGTTTTTAGTTTCATTGGTAATAGCTATTTTAGAGCAGTGTGTTGTATGCAAACATTATATGAGTTGTTTTTTATTTTTTGGTCATTGTTTCTTTTAGGTATCAGAAATATTTTTACTAGCTGCCTAATATTACATGATTCATCATGCTCTATTTAATCAATATATTATTTTTAGATATTTAAGTGGCTTCTTATTTTTCTATTAGATAATATGATAGTCTTAAGCTGAATATTTTTGTGATTATGATTATTTCTCTAAGATAAATTATTAAGATTAAAATTTGCAAATGATTTAGAAAATTTTGATTGGTGTTGTTACTTTAATTTCCATCCTATGCAACAGTTTTGTCAGATGAATTTTAATTTTTCAAAGTTTGAAATTAGGCCCAATGCCCCTTAACATCCAAGCTTCTCCTTAAATATATGATGTAAAAGATATGCTACAGATTAGAATATTTGATTAGTCTGTTATCATATGTAGACTTATCAGCACCTTACCATGTAATAGGGAATGGGTTGCGAGATCATGATTGAATGAAATGACCATCCAATGATGGAATCTTTAGAGTTTAAAGTGAACTGAGGATTTACCATTCCTCTTTTCACAACAGAAAGTTATTTTCAGTTCTTACTGTTAACTGTAGTCAATTAAAGAGAGCCAGAGAAAAAGAAAACTACAATTGACAGCAAAGACTTAACAGTGGTTCATCTCATCCATAATTATATTTATCTTTGTGTGTGTGTGTGTGTGTGTGTGAATAGATCAGGACCAACCTAAATGATTTTTGTCTTATTTAAAAATAAGGTAATTTTCCAAAGTACAGCCTTGTTGACTAGTGTAAGGGGTTACTGACTGGTGTTGAGGAAGCTGACCTGGGATGCAGAGTTGACAACTGATAACCTAAAAATTGGTTTCAAACAGAGGAATTACCACATGTATTTGAAACCTGATTATTTTATGCAAAGAAATTAAATATTTTATATATGTTATAAAATCAATATAGCAGAAGGCAATTTGTAAATAATAATCATTTGATTATTGATATTCTTGGAATTTAAATGCCTAACATTCTCCCAAACAAGATCACTAAAATAATGTTTTAACATATAATAGATTTTTGCACATTTGCAATGCAACATTTCAGAATCAATTGTTATCAGTGAAAACAGCTCAGTAAGGGGGAAGTCACACATGTCCATGATGTAAAGAGGTTGGGGCACATGGCCATCTGGGCTTGCTGACATGGTCATGCCTTTCAACTTAAAAGTCATGTATCATGTCCTCCTCCTTGTTTAGAAGAGCAAGCTCCTCTCCCCCGTGCATTCGTGACGAATCATGGGTCTTCCTTTTCTACTGTAGCATGGTTTCAAAAACAGGTGACCATACACATATCGCTTTTTGTTATTGTTCTAATGTTTCCTGTGTTAACTACCTCCAGGCATGCTATTTTTTTACCCTGTACACTTTTTGTAAAGTTTCCAATAATATCAAAATGTTAAAGTGAAAGTGTAATGTTTCACTTCAATTTTCCAATCCTTTTTTCTAGAGGGAGACTGTAGTAACAAGGTAACATGTTACTTTTCCCTTTTTTCCAAACTTACACCATTCAGAAGATCTTTAATGATATCGCTATGCTTATGCTTACACTTATATTTCTATCTATGGTTTAAAAATAGAAATGAGCTACCTTATACATATTGTTCTATAATCTGTTGTTAATTATGGAAGCTTGCCATGTGGGCACTTTTCATGGCAACTTGCTTTATCCTTTTGAACAGTTTTAATGAAATCCCATTATATGATAAAGTGGGATTAATTTAACCAATTCCTATTTGATGGACACATAGAAACCTTATAATTTTGAAAATATACTCCTAAAGCAATGAATCTGATCTTGGAAAGACATTTTCTTATATCCCTCAACTCCAGAAGGCAGTCTGCCTTCTATGAAAACATGAAACTTTAGATTCAGATAATTAGAAAGTGTGTTATGTGTGAACACTTTCCCCCCCTCCATTTGTCTTGATGTTTTGAATGTAAAACAAAACCAGAATAGTAGCCTTGCATATCTTGGAACTGTTCATTTAAAGACTCCTCATTTTCAAAGAACATTCTTCTCTCGCTCAGAGAATGGTTTGCTGAGAAGCTGTATAACACTGTGTGTGCAAGTATGAATGTGTAGGTGTTAGGCCACTGTTGTTCAAGGACAAAGGTAAAAGTTGCTTTAAAGCTACCCCCACAACTGAATGCTAGACATGTCTTACCCTGGGATAGATTGCCTTTGCAGAAAGATAACTGCAATGCTACCATTATTGTGCTCACACACATACTTATACATGAAGTCACATGTATGTACACACAATCACATTTGTGTATTCACATATATGCTCACATATGATCAAAAGCACCTATAGGCTCCCATGCAAGGTCATATACAAAATCTTACCCACACACCCACACACTCATACACTGATACTCATGCTCACATTATACACTCAATTGAGACACTGTACATACATCCACATGTATACATATGCATGCTTAGGTACACACGTTAGCATATATGTACACACAGAATCACTTTACTCAGTAAAAAGTTGTGAATGTTCATAGGATGCCAGGGAGTGGGAATGGCCAGGGAGGGCTAGAGGGAAACATAGCCTTGCAAACTAAGTCCCCACTGCTGGGAATAAGGCGTGGGGTGAACCAACTCTGGCATCTGTGGACCACAGACAGCGAGGCTTGGGACGGCTCCTCCATTCCCATCTGACCCTTCTGGCCTTGCCTCTGGGGTGGACCTGGCCACTACCCACGACTACCTTCTCAGAGTTGGAGAGAACTTTGAGCTGGAGAGGACAATTTGGACACAAATTGCAGGCATGCCCACCCATTGACCTTTTCTGTCTTGGGGATTCATGGACACTCCTCCTCTTTTTTTCCCTTCAGTTCAGTGGAAGAGTTAGAGATGTTTGAAAGGATCTCTCAGTTTGTCTGAACTCTGTTGATGCTGCCTGGACACCTACTCCAAGCAAGGAACTTGAGCATAGAGAGCCTGACAGTAGTTGTCTCCTTTCCAAGGGTGTATTTCAGATGTAACCAGAGTGTTCCTAAGAGCAGAACACTCTTCTGTGGCTGTAGTGTTTCCTTGGCACGTCTGCATGCTGAGTGCCACTGCAGGCTCTGGACCACGTCATAGTGTGACAGGAAACAGAATCTTGATGCTCTAGTGTCAAGTAAATTTCTTTCCTCTGATAGTTTAAAAAACAGCATTCAATGTTGGGTTTTCCGTGTTTTTAAATTTTTGAGAAATCAATCAACCTTATTTCTCCTTCTCCCCTTCCTCCAACCAATATCCTCAGGACACAGTTTCTCTGCTTTTCTCCTTGGAAAATCTAGTACTTTTTAAAAGGTTCTGTGTCTTGGGTGAAGTACAATCTAGTGTCCGAGAAAGAAGGAAACAGGACCTTAAAAGAAAGGAATTTTAAGTGACTTTCCTTTCCACTCTTCATTTGATATTTGATATGCATCCCCTTAAGATCAGAGGTCTTGCTAAAGGTACAGTGATGACAAAGATGGACACATCCCATTCACTAGGCAGGAGACAGTATAAATAAAAATAGATCACTCTATCATGGTGGTAACTGCTAGCAAGAAAAATGAGGCACAGTAAGAGCCCAGAGTGTGTCAGTGTGTGTTTCTCTTTAACTGGCGTGATCAGGACGCACTCCCCATGGAGGAGACATCTGAGCAGACTTGAATGCAGTGAGAAACAGCCATGGGGCCATCTGGAAGAAGGGTGAATCAGGCAGAGGGTACAACAGCTCACACAAAGGCCCAAGTTCTGTTCCTACCCCAGGAGTCTGGGGGGGAGCACAATGAGGAGAAGGATGTAGAGAGACTGGAAGTGGGGATGGGAACAGAGGACCTGGGGTGCCTTGCTAAATAGTCTGCATTCTAAATAAAAACAGAAGCCATTGGAGAATTTTGAACAAGGGAATGGCTATGGTCTGGTTTTTGTATTTTAGAAGATGATTCTGACTACTGAAGAAGAAGGAATGCACTTGAAAGGGGCTGGAAGAACAGGGATGTCTCATTAGGAGTCAGTGGCAGTTCAGAGAGGAGGTAAGAAAGCTCTGGGTCAGGCAATATTGGGGCAGTGGAGAGCTGGGCTCCCTAACTATAGGTGTGCATGAGTGCATGAGTGCATGCATGCGTGCTCTGAGGAGCTGGGTTTCAGCCAAATGGTTCTGTGACTTTGGCGCTCCAAGTCAGTGGGAAAGCCAGGGCAATAGCCCAGGTATGGGAAGGCTTGCTGAGTTTTTGCAAAGAAAGTGGGAACTAAAGTTTTGTTGAATACTTGGCTGTTTTATCCCATTTCATCTTCTTATGCCTGTGTGAGGTCAGTCTGTTGTTACCCATCCTTTTGGACTGAGGAAAGTGTAGCTCAGAGATATTGGTAATATGCTCTATTTCTCACAGCTATTGTGAGGGGGAGCTACAGCGTGAACTTTGGTTTTGTTTAACCAAACATGAACCCGGTTTTCTTTAACCCCCAAATCCTGGTGCTAGTTAGGTCCTATACCATATTTTGTGTGAGAGAATCTTGTGCTTGCAGAAAGTGGTCCATAGCCATGGACACCAGGATCCTCTGAGTTTATTTGAAATAAACCCCCCTCCCGCCGTACTTTCCACTACAATTTAAATTTACTCAGTTAGGATCTCTGAGGGTTTGAGAACCACCTTTGCTGGGGATCAAGGATTTTAAATGCTACCCACATTTCATCCTAAAACCACTTTCTCCACTTTAGCCTGGGCCCCAATATCAGAATTGCTGCAAGAATAAATAATACTTTGTGTTTTGAATAAAATAATATTTGGTATCTCTGGCTCAGAAATGAAAATGATTAATGGACATTGTGAAATATCAGTCTCATCTGTATCTAGCTACTCTACTTCCCTTGATTCCAAAACAGGTAACTGCACTAGTAATTTCTTATATAGCTTCCATTTTTTTAAAAGCAAATACATATTCATATTTCCCCTCTTTCTTACAAAAGGAACATGCCATATACACTTTTACATACCTTACTTTTATTTCAGTATGTAGAAAACATCCTTATTTTTTTAAATAACTATAATATTCCTTTATGTGGATGCAACTATTTCTTCAGCCAATCATATATGGAGAAGTTGTCAGTCCTCTGCTCTTAAGAGATAATCAGTGATGAGTAACTATATATGTATATATATATATGTGTGTGTGTGTGTATATATATATATATATATATATGTCATTTTGTAACCATAAGATAAATTCTAAGAAGAGGAATTGTTATTTCAAAGGTAAAAGCATTTGCCATTTTGCTGCTTTGGAGTCAACCATTTTGTATCTTTAACAGCAACAGCACAACCTTTAAGTTGCTGTCTTTTTCAAATCTAGAGTAGACCTTCACCCTAATAGACCCAACAGCCCCTATACTATCTTGATAGGAGATTCTGAAACAAAGTCAGAATTAAAAAAAAAAAATCACTATGTTGCTTTAGCTGGTCATGTTAAAGTGAAATAAAATAATGCTAATTTATAATGAAATAAGGTATTTCACTATGTAAAAGGTTCTTGCAAAATTATAATTAAAAAAATGAAGTGAAGTCAGTAAGATGCGTGCCTGCCTCTACGTGCAGACTGTCAGTGCCCCTGATGCAGACTGGCACATTGATTGGTGACTCTGGACCTGTACAAACAGTTACCATTGGAGGAGAGATTTTCCAAAACGATAAAACAGATCCCAAAAAGCCTCTTGGCTTTTTGTTCCCGTATTTGTATTTTAATTGCATCCTTGGTAAATACCATGCTTATTAAAGCCATGAAAAACCTTCTTTGCATTATATTGCTAGAACATAAAGTGATTTAAGTTCTAGATTAGGATGATTCTAAACAGGCTTTGCTCTTGCCTGAATGTCTGATGGGCATCTCAAAGTTCTAAGGGGCACAGAACAATTCTTCCTTGTTTGGACTGTCCTGCCCCTATGCCCTAAATGTCAGTGACTCCAAGCCATTGTGACAAACAGTAAGTTCCAAAGAGGTAATGCCTTCTCCTGCCTAGAGGACCGTGTTTTGGGGTTTACTCTGGAATCAGTGTCATACACCAGGACCAGGGGAGCATTTCTAAAGCACTGGCCTCTATTTGGTCACATTTTGCTTTTGTTCAGCCACCTCCAATAGAATAGCTCCTCATTGTTCCAGGACAAGGGCAAGGACCTCAGCCAATGAGACAGGGCAAGCAGGTCTGCCAATAAAAGGTTTATTGGCTGGATTCAACGGACAGCTGTTTTTTTTTTTTTTTTTTTTCCTCGTGAAAAGGCCAAATAGGAATCCAATACTTGGTGCTGCATTTGGCACACCGGATGGTACTCCTGGTCCCTTGTCTTGGTGTGTCTGCATGAACCTCCCGGCTTGCAGTCTGGAGATCCTCTATGTATGATTGGGTGTCTCTGGACAACTAGTTAAACCCTTCTGGGTTCTATTGTCTTGTATTAATTAAGAATATGGGATTAGAGAAATAAAAAGTTTATACTTTTAGTACTGGTTTTGGTGCTACTGAAAAAAGTGATATTGTGCACAACTGACAGGACCCCAGATCTTAGCAACACTCTTGAGTTTTGACTTTATTAATATAGGATAGCTTAAATATTTTCATTTTTGAGAGAGATGTTTAGTGCGATCCACCTTAAATCTTTCTTGCATAATGTTCTGTTTAAGGTGGTCCATATGTAAGTTTCAGATGCTCAGGATACCACTCTCCTGGGACAGTGGTCCCCTGTGTCAGGCCTCCTGTCCCTGTTGGTCTCTAGCTGCCGGGGAATGTCAGGAATGCTCACAAAATTCAGGTTGGCAGCTTGGAATGGCTTCATCATAAAATGTCATCATGACCTTGGTGCCCAAGTAGCCTTTGATATAGTCCTGCATATGGGTGTTTAAATATGACGGAGTCTCAATTTGCCCATCAGTTAAAAGGGATAAAATAGTATGGCTGTTACAGGTACTTTTTTCTTCATGTGCAGTTAGTTGTTGACCCCCTGTCGAAGTTTGTAATTATGCATTTATTGTGACTTTTGAAGTGAAGCCTTGAGTAGCGTAAAAACTCGAAGGGGAGATTTCTGCTTTTCTTTAATACTGGGTTATCAGCACAATGCCTCTATTACACAGATGCTTGGCAATTAATTCACTGGATGAATGAGGGGAAGCGCATAGGTATCTTATAGGTAAGGGATCGTCCCTTACTAAGAAAAGACAGTACACTTGGCTTGCATTTACTCACTCATTTGGAAAGGGGGATCGGGTTCTGACAGAAAAATTAATTTTCTTAGAGCCCCCAATTTGAGCAGCCAGGCCTTCCCAACCACTTGCCCCAGGGTCGGGGCGCTCAGCTGGGTTTGGAACTGCTAGCTCGCTTCCATAGGCGGGAAGTGTGCACAGAAGCGAAGAATTCATTATAACCGGTTAGTCATCCGTGGAGATTGTAGACACTGCCCGTGGGCGGGGCGCACCTGGCGCTTCTCCGGTGGGGCCGGTTCCCCCGCACTGCACCCGAGGAGGGAGCGCCAACTCTGCAGCCCGTGGTCACCCCTCACCCGCACCCGGGAAAAGCACCCATGAACCCTCCGTGGTCCTTCGACCCGTGCAACCAACTTTGAGACCTAGCCCAACATCTGCGGGGGTAACTTTTCTCCAGAATCAGCCGGGCAGGAGAGCCGGCCTGGATCCCCTCCCGATTCCACCAGGCGGAAGTTGGCCCACCCTACTCTCTTCCCCGAAACCTGCGGGCTGGGAGGATGAGGGCGGGTGACAGACTGGGGCGCAAAGCCCTCGCCGCAGAGGCACACAAATGAGGCGAATCCAGGCGGCGGGCGCACGGGGAGACCCCGCCACGTCAGGAGCGCGCGGCTCGCCGGGGTCACTCGAGTTGCGCTCGGCCGGGCGAGGATGACTCAGCCTCACTCTTGCCGGTCTTGACTGCCAGTCCGCGCGAGGGCTCCACAAAGTTCCCGGTCACACCTAGAGCTCGCCCGGGGGCCCGGGGTTCCGAGAGAGCTGGGTCCCGGGGTGGGGGCGGCGGCGGCGACGGCGGCGAGCGAGGCCGCGGGAAAGCCTGATTTTTTCGGGCGCCCGGGGATTGCCCCTTCTCCGCGGGCACCCTCCCTGAGTGCGCCGCCGCCGGCGCTCGGCGGCCTCCCGCTCAGTAGGTGGGGTCGCAGTGGGGAGCGGGCGGCCCTTCTTGCCTCCGTGGAGTCTTTCGGTCGGGATTCAAGGCAGCCGGGTCAGGTCAGACTTGGCGCCTTATTCTCCTGCTCTCTCGGTCCTGTCAGTCCTGTGGGCGCGCGGGCAGCGGGCCTCAGCTCGCTAGAGCGCGGGCGGCTCCGAAGCCCCGGGCCGGGGTTTGGGTGCTCCTGGGGCTGCCCGGCTGCGGGCCGGATCCCGGAGCTCCGCGTTCTTGCACCCGCGCCGCGGCGGCAGCAGCGCCGCCCTCCGTGCCTTCCCCCGTCAGGTGCTGCGGCCCGAGCGGCGGCGGGCGGCCACGCAGCAGTGCCCTGCCAGCCCCCGCGGAGCCCCCTGTGCCAGCCCCCCTCGCTCCGCTCCGTGTGCGACCCGGGCCGCCGCCAACCCCCGCGCCTTCCCGGCACTTTTGCTTCTCCACCCTCCCCTTCTCTCCCGAAAATAGTGCGGCGGGGGTGCAGTTCGCGCCCCCCGACCCCGGCGGCGCTGAGCCGGCGGGGAGCCGGGGGCGGGAGTGGGCGTGCGACGCGGGGTCGCAGCCGCGGGTTTCCAAGTGCGGGCGCCGCGCTCGGCCCTCAGCCTTGCTCTAGTGCCCCCAAGCCCGGGCGCTGGGGCCGGGGCGCGGCCGGGGACCAGCCCGAGTCGCGCCCGCGTCGGCGGACTGCGGAGTTGTAAAGAAGTCGGCGGCCGCAGTGGCCGGGCGGGGCAGGGCGCGCTCGGCCGCGGCCAAGGACACGGGAGTTTGCGAGTCCCCGCCCGCGCGGCGCCTCCCGCCCTCCCGCCGCGGCCCGCCGGACTCCCCGGGGCCGCCGAGGTGGGGCCGGGCGGCCGCCGCTGCGAGAAGCGCGTCTCTCTCCCTCCTCCCCTTGCCTGCCTCCCTCTCCACCTCTCTTCCCTCCCGCCTCCTCTCCGCCCTCCCCCGGCCCCCCCTCCCGCTCCTTTTTCTGCTCCCCAAGTGAGCCCGGCGCGCGAGAGGCAGGCGGGGCGGCGCGGAGCAGGCAGCCCAGCGCGCTCGCCCACCGCCCGCTCGGCGCAGCTCCCGCGACCGCTCCTGTCGCCGCCGCCGGCGCGTCGGAGGGAGCCCAGCATGGCCGGGCCGGGCTCGCAGCGCCGCGCGTCCCGGGGGGCCTCGGCACTCTTGGCCGCAGCGCTTCTCTACGCCGCGCTGGGGGACGTGGCGCGCTCGGAGCAGCAGATCCCGCTCTCCGT
Source organism: Uropsilus gracilis (assembly GCA_004024945.1). Taxonomy (NCBI): domain Eukaryota; kingdom Metazoa; phylum Chordata; class Mammalia; order Eulipotyphla; family Talpidae; genus Uropsilus; species Uropsilus gracilis. The sequence continues at coordinate 73,807 of PVHY01002444.1, forward strand.
GTAAGTGCCGGGTCCTGCACCGCCCCGGGAGGGGACCCGATCGCCCGCCGCCCGCTGTGCCCAAGTTTGGGCGCTTGCAGGCGCGGCTGGGCAGGACCGGCCGCGGTCGTCGGCCTTGCCTCTTTCACCTGCCTTCTAGGATGGGCGTCGGGTGTCCAGGCTGGGGTGGGATCCTTCTGCCCCCTCCCCCCCCATCCCCTCAGGTTGGCCAGTAAGACCGGGAGAGGCTCACCTTAAGTGACAGCACCAACTTTGAAGGCTGTTTACCGGAGCGAACTTCCATGGGCCGTTTATTTATCCCCCTCTTTGCTATCTTGCCATCTCACTTCTGAGGGGGGGGGGTGGATTTCTTCCGACTAGTGTTTGACAGGTGATATCCGGTTTGGGTGGTCAAGTTCTCAGGCAATGATTCAGATCGAATCTAGTGATCTTTTTAGATCGCCTGAGAGGCTTTGCGCATGCTGAACTCTGTGACCCCCCTCGGGGCTCCCCTTTGGCGCTGAGCTCTGCAGTTTGGTGCTGGCAGTTTCTACCAAGACGCTTTTTCTTTCTTTTAAAAAATGTTCTAGCTCCCGGCTCCTTCAGACATAGCCCCGTGTGTGCGTCCGTGAGTGTGGACTGTGACTTGGGTGTTGCATTTTTTTTTTTTTTCCCTGTGCCCTTTCCCCCTGCAGGGTGAAGCTTTGGGCCTCAGCTTTTGGTGGAGAGATAAAATCCATTGCTGCTAAGTACTCTGGTTCCCAGCTTCTGCAAAAGGTAAGGTTTCTGTGGTGTCAGGAAAGGATGATTTTTTTCCAGCACAGAAAATGGAGGCAGATTTAGTTTTCCAAACAAACGTGAACCCCTAGTAGCATCAGTTATCAGGGGTGTCTCTTATCCCTCGGTTTTCTTGGCAATGTTCTGTGCAATGACTTCTCCCTACCAACCAGTTATTTTTAGATGACACTTGATTCTAAACACAAAGAAGAGCAGGATACTCACTGCACTGTCCTGGCTGGGGCTTGGAAACAGTGTTTTTGCACGGCTCTCCTCTCAGAGTCGGTATTGCTGTTTCAGTGTGAGAGCAGATGCTCCTCTGGCCAAAAATGCTAACTTCATCCAAGGGGCAGCATCAGTGCCTATTCTCGGATGCCTTCCACCTTGCTGGCACTGGAGGCTGGGGTTCAGTGTGTCAGAGACAGACGCCGTACTATTGTTTGTCATCCCTGCAGTCCTACAATCCCCATTATTCCCCAGTCATCTAGACCCAGGGCTGGGATGCATTACATCATTACAGATAAGGAGAATGAATGTGGTTATCTTTCCACTCAGCTGCACTGCTGGGTAATAACCTATGAGAGTAGTCCACAAACTTAAGAAATTGGTCTGCTTCCATATAATTCTGGAGAGTAATGAGAATGGAAAATTGATTATTAGGCTTTTATCAGAAGCTGCATCAATTTTAATTCCAACAGGCAGCATTATGCTTAAAATTACATTGTGAGATATATGGTTCTTCACCCTCCCCTTCAGGAAATGAAGAAAAAAAAAAAGGTCTGTGGAGGAGAGATTAGAGGGGTTAAAAGGATTTCAAGTTAGCAAATCAACAGGATTAATCCTAGTATTCTCTTATAGATAGAAAATAAAATTGGTCTTTCGGGGATAATTCTCTGAAAATGGGTACAAACAGCTTAAATTGTTAAGTTAACTTCTAAAGCATTTTAAAATGTGCTTTTTGGGCCAATGTAACATATGTGTTATGCATGCTGCCTGGTAACCAAGTACGTACTTTATTTATGGCATTCCGCTTCAGAGAGTAGCATTTTTTGGGGACATTATATGAAACACTTTGTCACATGAAATCCAAATATCACAATAAAACTCCAACCCACAAAGGAATGACAGAAGTTATTCTGACTTTAAAAATTGCCAATAACCATGTTCCTTAAAATCATAAAATGATTATTTGCTCAACTCGGTTATTTGGAGGAGTTCATAAAATTATAGGGCAGCTGATAAGAAATGCGAGGCTATGATGATGTGTCTTTGTAGAAGATGATAATTAACTTAGGTGCAGCCCACTGCTCCCCTGGTAATCTTTTAATCTGGACTAGTCTGTACCCCGCTTTGGCATTCTGCCCACATGTCAGATGTTTTATGTGACGAGTTCTGCGCTATTGCATTGCCCCGTATTTTCCTTGTGCTTTAAAAGAAGAGAACATTTTGTATAACTTGAAAGAAATATTTCTCATCTGCATGTTGTAGTTTAGTTGTAACAACTCTGAAAGAATTCCTTTAGAGCCTATGGATGCTGTTTTGGTTGTGCTTATGTATCTCGCATTTGTTAGGAGCACATGAATTATGTTTTTTTCTTTTCTCTAAAGTTGCATGCATGGGAGTGCTTGTGTACACACACACACACGCACACACACACACACACACACACTACAAAATCCCATCAACCCTATTACTGGCTACTGTGTAATAGCAAACTGGAGACAACTAAAATGCTTCTCTTACCTTCTCATCAGCGTCCTTTCTGATAGTGAATTCACAAGCCTGGCTTTGCTTTTGTCATGTTTGCAGCTTGACAATTGTGTAATTATTTCCAGCTGTTTATGGCTTTGTTGTCATTTCTTGCAGTTGCCTGGCATTTTGTAAATCTGATTTGAGGGGAAGATAAGGTGTTGTGTGGTGTGAGGTTTGCAGGGGGGTATCTGCTCCTGTGCTTGGGTTGCAGTTGTATGCCATAGGTTTGTGAAGTACCCTGGGCTTTGACCTGCTGGGCAGGGATTTTCATGAATGACAGGCAGGGCATATTAACAACTTGGGGAGCACTTTTGCAGGTGCCTTTGGTTATCTCAGTACACTGCCCCCCATATGATTGTGTTTTAACAATGAACAAAAAACATAGATTTAGAGAGTTCAGAGTATGACTACAATCTGAAGTACTCCAAGTGGGAGCAGCAGCGTTTGGTAAAAGAACGAGAGAGCTGCTTTTCTCTTGCTTATCTTCAAGTTTCTGACCATTTATTTGTATGAGGAATTACTTCCCTAAGTACAAATTCTTTGTACCCTTCAATCACATCAGTTTGTCTTTATCAATTATATTTCTCTTGAATGAATTGGGAAACTTGGTTGCAAAATGCATTAATACTGTGTTAAAGGGACTCAATGGTGACAATGCAGCATTGCATAATAGATTGTAATTGCATTTTTCAGGTGTGGACTTTTAAGCTTGATAACTATACCGTTATGTCATTTCATGTATTCTTTATAATATCTCTAATTGACACTTTATGTTATGAGTTGATGTGATATGTTCATTTTTTTTAGAAGTATAGTCATTTTAACTACTTTTTAAAGTAGTTGCTGTGAATATAAATAAGATAATAATTAGCCCTCTATTTTAAGGTGTTCGGAGACTGGGAAAACTGCCATTCTGGTAACAGGTTTTTATTAGGGAATGTAAATTGAGGTAGCAGTATTTTCATTGAATTCGTCAGCGTAAATACAAACATTTAACAATGTACCTCTGTCACGGCTGCAGAAAGGGAACTAGTTCATGAATTGCTTCTATGTCTGATGCCAGGGTTTCCCCCACTTTAGATAATATATTAGGTATTGACTACCAGAATTTCTGTTATCTTTGCTGAGCCCAGGAATAGAAATCTATTACTTTGCTATAGAGAGAATTCTTGATATTATAGAATGCAGTAAGCTGTGCTTCAGCAAAGTTGTGTGATTTTGGTACAGAGCAGAGACCCCGGGACTTGTCTTTTGGAGTTGGAGTAAATCTCAGTGATTTTTACAATTGTTGCAGACGGAGAGGAAAGCACTGGCATGCTGCATGCCTCTGTGGTCCTTCCTGTGCTGGCAGGCACTGCTGGGGTTCGATTCACTTCAACTTTTAATTAACTTTCTTTTTTGACATATTCATGCCAGAGTTCAGTTTTTCTGTAGAACGAGCTTTATTTGTATTCTTTTGAGGGAGTCATAATTTCAATTACCTTTTGATTTTGAGATCCAGTGAGAGCCTTTTAACAGGGCTGCTAGTCTAGGCTGTTAAACTCACGGACCCCACGTTACTAACATCCATAAGGGACATTAAGCTGTCATGATCCGCAACTCACCTTCTTTCAGGAGAATTTGATAGGATCTGGTTTTTTAATTCTGTTCAGTTCTGCACTCACGGAATGCATGCTCGTGGGAATGCCGGGTTCCAGTTACCTTGTCCAGAATTGTGATGATAGATTCATAGTGGAAATACAGGTAATGTGTCTGTACCATAAATGCTAGAAAAAAAAAAATCAACATTTACCTTGGATACCTCCCGCAGTACTTATCAAACACGCATTTCTTGGAGTGCACAAACAGGCTTTTGTGTTATCAACTTTTTACTGAAACAGCAGCTGCAATATATGAACATGATGTCCTTTTACAGGACAGAGTCAGCAGAGTAAAAGCTTAGTTCTTTAAGTCGTTTTGATAATTATGACTTTTCATCAATGTGGAAATCAATGGACTTTTAAATAATTGAATAGGAGAACTCAATTCTCAGGAATAGGGCAGCGACTGTGCTGCCTGTAAGAAGCCCGACACCCTGAAGAGGGCTTTCATGAGGGAGGCACCACTTGGTCATGGTCGAACATTTTTGTTGAATAAACACAGTTATTTGTCATCCTGCAAGATTAATGAATTCAGCCTAGGATGTTGATGCTTTCATTCATGGCACCACTTCAATTCCTGGACTTTCCCCCAGTAGATTATTTCAAAAAGCCTTAAAATCTCTGAAATGTCAATTTTCAATCTTTAAGGGCAATTTCTTGATTTCATTAACCAATCACCGGGACATTAGGAAATGGGGGTACATTGGTTAGAATTTAAGGTGTGCGTCTTTCTTTCCCTTGCACACTGTCCCTTTCTTTCCCTTGCATACTAATTACATCAGTGAACTCACTGTCTCGATCAAGTTCTTTTTGTATGATTTTACTGTGTTTTAGCCTAAGCCTATTTTTCTTGGAATTTCTTTTCTGCCAGATATGTGTATGCTTTGCCTTTTTTCTCATTAGAAACTGCTGCAACCTATGTTGCTCAGGAGATTTGCAGATGCTAGTCAAAAGTAAAAAAAAAAAAAATGAAAATATACACTTAGCTTTCTTGTTGGAGGCAAACCTTCAGATATTTATTCTTGTTGTTATTAATTTTGCTCAATTACTATGGCAATCTTTGCTTTTATGTTATATACTTTATTTATCCTAACACCAATGTGTTTTTAGGCAAATACACAAATACTGAACCACCTAGTAATTATGAAATCTGTCCAGCATTGGCAAACACAGTTAATGTCTCCAGTTTGTGATGAAAACATAAACATGTACCGGTTATCAACAGAAAAAGAGAAATCAGAAACTATACCCTGAGAACCTGTCACCCTGCCAAGTGTTTCAGTGTCTTGAAGTTTGAAGCACATATTTGTGGAAGTTCAAGTTTGGGATTCTAATCTTTTTTCAGTTTCTGATTGCTTCTCACTTGGTATCTAAGGCTGCCACCAGCGTTGATCAATAAATGACTGCTTGTGTTGGGCTTACTTCAAGAGCATGTACTCTCTCAAGGATGCTTTGTTTCAGGTCTGTCATCAATCTAGATTTGCCATCATAGTTGCTGACAGATGGGCTTTTTCTTAATTCTAGTGCATCTCTCTCAGAAGTGGGTGGCATTTATTTCAGCCCCCCCCCATCTTTTGCAGTCACAGTGCTTGTTGAAACAGCCTCTCGAAGTGGGACCCACATCATCTTCTAGACAGACTTTTAGCAGATTGTGTGTTCTCTAGGACACACTGGTTCGACTTAGAGATATGCTATGGCAGAGACCAAGAAAAAAATTAAATAGATCCTGTAAATGCCGGCCTATGAATTAGCATCTGAAATGCCTCCCCTTTTAATGTAATTTTTTTGAGAGTACATTGATTATTTCTCTTCAGAAATTTTATTTTTTTATTTTCTAAATAATTTATATACATATCAATGTAATTTTTATACAAGAGATATATTGGCCTATGTTTCATCTTGACTGACTGCAGTGATACTTTTGTGTATCATTCAAACAGAGGAACAGTTCCCCATGTCAGGCTTCTGGCTGCACTGAGGGAGTCTTCATCAGCTCTCTTCAGTCCATTAAACAAAAGTTAACTTCTCCATCAAGGGAAGAAGATGAGATTGAGGAAGAGGAGGGTACTTGGTGTCCTAAATTTTACCAAGTGTTCAGTTGCCACCTGTCTCCACTGAGGTGGTTTTTCCTGAAATATGTCTTCTGAAATGTAAGCCAGACTCAGAGATACCCCCCCCTACTGCTGGGGCAACCTCTCACTCTTGGTAGATTAGGCATCTGTATAGTGCATGTATTTTAGGGGATCTTTGTACCTGTCTGGGATGCCTGCTTTTCAGAAGGAAATTATTTGACAAATGCCACTTTGAAAAGGATCCAGTACGTTTTCAACAAATAGTGTACGTTTCAGCTTCCACTTGCTTTGAGCGATACTCACTAGGTATTCATCCTACTAAGGCTGTTTAAAAAAGGCTTTAAATTCCTAAGGTGTGCCTAACTGGGTTGGGGAGGGCTGGGAATCCCAATGTTACTTCAATTAAAAAAGAAATAAATTTATATGTATATATACACACACACATATATATATATACATAAATTCATAAACTGCATTACACTTATGTGTTTGCATAGCTTCCCAGTTTACCCCAAATCAAGATTATAAGATACAACTCAGATGCCAAACTATTAATGGGTATTTCAAGGCCGTATTGGAAAGGAGAGTATTATCTTTTGACAATAAAGAGATGGATATTTCACTTTGTGCATCTCAGAGAATTTATCTTGGCTCTCAGTATTGGGAAAAAGTACCTTGCCAAGGTTAAAAGAGTTGTTATCCATATAAATGATCTGGACAGGCAAGTTGGGTAAGGCAGCAATGGCTTGGGTTCACAGGCCTCTGTGATCAGGCCTCTGATTATCCATTTTAGGAAAGGTGAGTGCTAGTCCACATCTGGGGCTTGCCCATATCATTATCATTATACCTTACTGAGTGTGAGTTGTGTGTTTGCATGCACACACCTGTGTGCTTATCACAGTTTGTGCCAGATGACAGGAAGATTCTTCTTGTCCTCTTAGGTTGCTAGAAAGAGGGACAGCAGAGTGAGTGAGGGTGTAGGGACCAACCCTAGTGACCCAGTCCATATGCCCAGATTTGTCCACTCACAGAGACTGTGTAGGCAGTGGGAAGCTGAGGAGCTCCAGAGACCAGAAACCAGCTACATTATCTGCAGGGTCCAGTTTGAAAGGGAAATGTGGGACTGTCGACTTTTTTGCTAAAATGTGATGAGGAATTTCAAGATGATAACAGCAGAGCATTAAATCAAGCCCAGGACCCGGGCAAAGCCCCCTGTGGTGTGGACTGTCCTCATTTTGGCTTTCTCTTTTTCCCTGCCGGGTAGCTTGTCCTCTCAGCCTAGTTTCATGTTCCCAGCTGCAGTCAGTCTGGAAGGCTTCCTTTACCCATCTTTGTTTGTCATAATAGGTCAAGAGCTTGAAGCATTTTCAGAGACACACAGACTTGGAGGATACAGGGCTGTCGCTGACCTAGGAGCAGTGGAGTCTTTCATCTTCTGTTTTCTATATGCATTTCCTGAGTGCCTGGGCAGATCGCTCAGTCTAATAGTAAAAACAAGTAGGTTCCCTTGACAGTACCTGCACTTCAGGTACTATGATGAGTGCTTTACATATATTTTCCCACTAAATGCTCCTAAAAGTCAAAATGAGGCAGGACTGTCTTATCACCCCATTTTATAGATTTATAAGCTGAGGCTTACAGAATGAAATGGCCTCCCAAAGGAAACTGGGCCAGGCTTCCAAGTCTGCTCATCTATAGGGTAGACTGAGGAAATTACTTTAGAAACTAAATAAACCAGAGGTACCAGCTGTGAGGATGCAGCTTAGAGACCTGTGGACTTAGATTTGAGTGCCTGATGTGCCATTTCCTGGGTGGGTCATCCTGTAGTTTTACATTTTTGAGCCTGCACTACTAAATGTGAAAGGTACCTTCTACCTTATAGACTGTAATGAGGAGTAACTGAAATAGAATATGCTGAGCTCCTAGCATAGCACCTGGCACATACGAGGTTCCCACTGGTGAGCTGCTAAGGTCGTGAGTAGATGCCTGCTAGGAGCATAAGCTGTTCAGATACCTGCACCGAGCCTCTGTGTACTGGGGTCCATGCACACAGGTGGGGTGAGTGAATGAATGAGCAAGTACTCAATTGGTGAACAAAGACTGGGTGCTGGCAAGTAAGGAGGAGGCCATCCCACTACCAGGTGTCTGAGGGGGGACTCACGGTAGCAAGTACCGTGGAGTGGGTAGTGGTGGACGGCCTCTCTCCTGGCATTCATGCCTCTTGAGGTCAGCTCTTATCTTCCCGAGGACTAAGAAGATGCCCAGGGGACCCCTCACATGAAGAAGCAGGGCCTTCCTCACCCCTCCTTCCTGAATCACCTTGCCATCAAGTCTCGGGATGACTGTGTTAGGCCCCTGTGCAGAGTGAGTTCTGTAAGTGGCCAGAGAGCCCAGTGCACCCAGAAAGTTTTTTCTTAGTGGAAGCATATCCTGAAGATTGCAAAGCCTGTTGTGAGACTCATGAGTCGCAGTGCCCTCTTGGACTACATCCCAAGCATTTTTCCTGCTAAGTCTTAGAGGACTCTTAACTTCTCCCTGTGGTGCCCTGGGAGAGAGCACTGGGGACGTGGCAGGGCAGGGGGGACAAGTCAGCTTGCTTGGCAGGCTAGTCTTTTCTCCAGTCAGCAGGCGGAGATGTGGTGGTGTGGGACTGCTTTCTGTCACCAGCTCGCAGGAGTCTCTGGGGGCATTCTGTGCTCCTTGACTCTTCCCGCAGGCCCTGCCTGCCTCTTCTTTAAAGCTTCCTTGGTAAGTTCTGTTGTTGTATTTTGGACACCCAGCATCTGCAGCCTTGTGCTTCGCTCCTTAGCAATGTTGAATGAGTGACTCTCACCACCCCTCTTTGTGTAAACACAGGTACCAACACTTGGAAGCCTTGGGGGATTGCTATTATAGTTGCATATCTTTTAAAAGATATGTGCAAAGCTATTATGATCAACCTTAAAAGGAGGTTTTAGAACCTTAAAGAGGAAACCAGTAATAACGGAAAATGTGCATAAGTTTTGGTGGTTCCATTTGAATTGCAGATAACTACCCAAGAGCCATTTATGTCCATGAAAGTTAAGACCTCCAAGGTCGAGTTCACTTTTCAAAATCCACCAAGATCATAACCAGTTCAGATTAAACAAGAGAATGTGGATCAGACTAGAGAGCAAGGAAATGGACTTGGGGCGTATGTGTTCAGTATGAGACGGTCATTCTTCCCATTACAGTAGATAACAGGAGGCATCAGCCATGGTGCTTACCTCCTTGGTGTTACTGCCTCTCACAGGAAGACTTGCAGCGCTAGGCAGGGGCCGCTTGCCATCCGGTGGGGCTGGGATTTGACTGGGGTTTGTTTTGTCTCTGCAGCAGGGCACCCAATGCAGATGTCCACCTGATCTGGTAGGCTCAGGTGAGCAGGTTGGTGGGCCAGGGTGTCGGAGCCCTCTTGTGGCAGCATAGTCCAACTTCGGGGGCCTTTGAACCCCCACAAAACTAGGAGGAATGCCTTCAGTGTGGACACTTCCTATGTCTCCAAGTAGGACAATGTCACAAGGTGGGACAAGAAGGGTTTTCAAGGGAGGCTGGGTGGGGTTGGCTGCTGGAGTCCTGGCAGGCTAGGAGAGGTTCAGTGGCAGTGGTGGTAGCCTCATGGTCGTCTGGCAGCCTGCGCCTCTTCTCAGCCTGGGAGGTGGAACTATCAAGGAAGAGAACAGCCCTGCCGAGTCCCTGAGCAGGAGCCAATCTCAGCTAAGAGGGGGATGCAGCTATTCTGCAAAAGCTGGGAGCAGTTCCCCTCAAAAAGCCGAACCTGCTCTTGATCTCTTTGGTCAGGCCAGGAGTGTGCGTCATACACTTGGTGCTTTGATGTATTTTCCTGAGATCTTTTTGGTGTTTTGCAATTAAAATAGAATGGGCAATTTAATTGGCCTGTGGCATTCCCCTAAATCTAGACCCTCCCACGTGGTAAATTTGACCCTGCATCTCCTTCTCTATTTCTTGATGGTTGCTAACTCTTGACTCCCAGGAGGGAACCGAGTGTCTGATTTTAGAAGGATCTAGATTTCAATTACAGAGAGCCATGCATAGCTGAAAGCTGGAAAGAGATTTAAAAAAAGAACACGAGCTTTGAGTTGAATTTTCTCTTGCCAGTCACTATCCCTGTACCTTGGTCTGTTGCAAGCGACAAAATAGAAGTAATAGGAAAAGTTTCTTAGGTTTTGCGGGAGGATTAAATGATGTAACACTCATGAAGTAGTTTAGAACAATATGTGGCATGTGGGAAACCTTACTTCTCTGGCTACTTCCGTTTATAGGATTGTACTTCATTGTTAATGATGAGCAAGAGAGACTTCTGGACCTTAAGTCACTGTGATCCCATGATGAATACATAAAATGGAGGCACTGTCTGTAGCACACATTTAATGTGACAGGGGCATAGTGGCAAACAAAAGCATTTGTTATGTTCCCAAAAGATGAATTTTTCTGCTTTCATACCCAATTTCCTAGTTCTTTCCTTTGTACAGTCAAGGTGGGCAGCTGTGGGATTTAGGTTTGTTCTTGCAGTAACATTGCACTGTAATTTGCAAAACAAGATGAGAGTCAGAAATACTGGGCAGGCATTGGCTCTTTGTACCTGTACCATCCATAATGCCGTTTCCATTGTGCTGTGTTGAGGCAGAGGCAGAAAAATATTGTAAAAAGAACAATAGGTGTGGGAGGTAATAAATCCACTGGAGGTGGGTAGTCTTTGGCCACGAGTCATAACATGTAGCTTAACTCTTAGCCTCCTACCAGCCTCCATTATCAGTGAAATTTCTATTAACACAATATGATCTCATCATGTACAAACAGCTCAATGGGCATAGGTTTTTATCTTCAGAACATAAATAATAGTCATTTGGCTGCTGAGATGGTAATGTTGAAGCCTGAATATGCTCTCTTGTTGGCTGTGGCCTGTGGCCCGGTTGGGATTCTCTGCTTTTGCACACTGGCTCCGAGGACACACTTGGGGCATTATTCACTGGTACCTAGCAAAGCGTGTGTATGCACATATGTGTGCCCATGTGTGTTCGCTAATGTGCATGGAGTATTTCCCTTTGTTGATTAAAATTGGCCGTTGCTTTAAAAATCTCAGGGTCTCCAGCCAAGAGTCTCCTCAGAACATCAGGAGTCATCTCATCTGATCATCTTGAAGTAAGATGTAATCTTCCCAGGAAAGATCTCACAGTTCACTAATCTTTTGAAAAAAGCCAACAATTCACATTTTCCAGAACAAGAATTTCAGAATTGTGGAGCCATTTCCTCCTCATACAGCAAGATTTTGTTGTTGTTGTTGCATGAAATAACTGCCTTATGAATAATAGGAAAATATATATAGATTCAAAGAAGAAATCAGAGGATCACTGATTTGGGAAAAAAAAAATCTACTTTTAAGTGAGGGCTTGGTCTCAGGATGGCAGACCCATGCGGTGGTGAAAGTCTGAACCCAACTTAGCTGATCAGGTTTGAATCTGATGCTACTACTGATTAGCCCTATGAATCTAACAGGCCAGTTGCATGCACTCATTGTCCTCCTATGTCCAGGGGGCATGGTGATATGTACTTCCAGGGTATAGTTGAGATGTCCTGATGAGAAGGTGTATGCGGGATGCTTAGCAATAAGTGGCTCAGGGGTGGTGTTTGGAAAGGTGGGCTGTTGTTGCTATTATTTCCCCCGGGGCTGTTCCCACATACCAAAGTATGTTCAGGCTGCTGAAGACAGCAGCTGGTCCACTTTGAGAGTTAATACCAGGCCATCTGAAGGTTTTATTAGGAGCCTCCACCAAAGCTGTCCACCACCGAACCCCTCAAGGAAGGGTATTATTACTTCATAGTAAGTAATAATAATGATATGCAGGTACTTGTATTTTGTGCCATGTGCTTTTTTTTTTTTTATTGCATATATTCCTTGCAGTCCCTCCTGAGGTCGGTTCTATCATCTTCTCCATTTTAGAGAATCAGAAATGGAGACAGAATGCTACCTTGCCCTGTGTTATGCCACCCCAGGTGACAGAGGCAGGCTCGGGACCTGTGCCTGTGACTCCCTCTCCGGTGTCTGGGCAGGTGTGAGGGAGGATGCTGGGTATTTCCCAAGACTTATATTTTCTCTGTACTTTGGTCTTAGGCTGGTATTGGCTCATCAGGCAGGTTGATGGAGACTTCGTCCTTACCTTTCATCCTTTACCAGCTGAATTCTTGGTCTTATTGTCATTTGAATTCTGAATTCTTGGTGCATTGTCATTTGCTTTCATAACACAAGGGCCAAGAGCTGGAGTTAGGAGAGGGCCCAGTAGCCCTCCAACTTTCCGTAGTTCTCTCTTTCTTACTAGAATGAGATGATACTGTTTGTCTTTTGATTTCCTTTGAAAGGTCAGCCTTCTGCTCAGTAGGTCTAAACCTTAAGAAACATTTCTCAGATGATCATTAAATAACTCCTCTTTGCATAGCCCCTGTATGGTAATGGAAGATCTTGTGGAAACACCACTTTTAAGTTCTGGGACTTTAGATGAAGGCAGACCTGACTCTGAGATCTGGTTAAGCTTCTTAGTGTCACTTCCAGGCCTCAGGCTGCATGACTGTACAATGGGGTCACAGTGAAAATTAGCCATGTGGGATGTGAACAGTCTGCGCACAGAGCTCAACATTCTGGACATGCTCAGTATATTTAGCTCCTCTGTCCCCACTCTTTGTCTTTCTTGGATAAACGTTTGCAAGTGCTTTTATTTTTCCTTTCTCAGAGAGGCTACAGTTCTGCATGATTCTGCATGATTGACAGAGTGAAGGTCACAGCCCTTGGCCCACTAGGGTTGTTTCTATTTTGCATGGAATGAGTCTAGCAGATCTGTGTATGCCCCTGGCAGGTCTGGGGATGTGTGATACCCCAAGGACTCCTTATCTCTTTCTGTGGGGTGGAGGTGATGAGTAGACTGGTAAGATAGACTTTAAATTCCCGGAAGGCAGGCTTGTTCCTTCTGAGGGGAGAGGGCATCCCTTTGGCCACTTAGCGCAGGGCTATCTTTGGGGTGGGCTTCAGCGTCTGTTTGTGGAATGCATGAATGTACAGATAAACAAAAGAATAGCTGAACGCAGCCTTGTCCTGGTGCTCACACTCTGGCGAGGGGAGCATCGGCCAAGAGCTGGATCTTTCCTGCGGCTTCACTCATTCATTCTCCAGGACTGCATTTCACGAGCCCCTAGCATCAGCCGTGGATGCTGCAGAAAGTCAGGGGCTGCCTCTCAGCCACAGCCATCTAGCTCCGAAGCCCTGCAGGCAGGTCCCTCACCCACAGCTCTCTTGGTGCCAGCAGGGACTGCCAGTCAAACCAGCTGATCCTCACTTCCCCAAGCCTGCAACCCCCTCCTTCTCCCAGGGGGTGGGAGAGAGGAGGCATCCTAGCCCACAGTGGTCAGCACCCTAAAAACATGATGAAGACTCCGGGGAAGGTTTCCAGCTGGCCTGACGGGTCCCTACGCCTCTGCAGCGCCAAGCCTAGCAGCTGCTAGGGGAGCACCGCAGTGCCGGGCAGGAGCACCGCAGTGCTGGGCGGGTGCACGAGGAGCACCAAGCGAGACTGATGGGGCCGCGCCGCAGCCGCCACCATCAACCTGGGGGAGGCAACTCGGCAAAGGCAATTAGGAAGCTGCTGCAGCTAATTCCATGAAGCATTCGAACGCCACATTCCCAGTGATGTTAGGGAGAAATGGGAATTTTAATTTCCATTCCTTTCACCTTCCTGTGGGGGTCACTACCTGGCCCTGCCCAGCACGATTTCACCTTCTTGCGGTGGCTTCCTTTAATTTTATATTTGCTTGCTTGCTTGTTTGGTTTTTACATCGCTGGGGCTGGGTTTCTGAGTCTGTGCATTGCGGACCATTGGGAGCTGCTGCTTCGTCTGCTGCATGTACCTGCAACATCCACGGAGCAGCCCTGCCCACTCCTGAGTGGCGTCTGGCTACGCCCTACCTTGGCTGACACCGACACCCGGGAGTCTACCTTGCCAAAGACTAGTTTGGGTCATTAGCATGTGTCCTGCAGGTGCCACTGTCCTCTCAAACCCAGGCCCTGCCCCTGGGATGTGCTAACAGCTGCACCAAGCACAGCCCCTCCAGGATAAGGGGAGCAGCTGGCTTGGAAGTGGGAATTAAATTACATGGATTTAATGGGGGGCAGTTTTACTAGAAGATGAGCTTGGTCCCTACTTCCTAGAATATCGGGCACACAGAGTATTGCGCCCAGCGGCTTTCAGAGGAACCTCCCTGTGTTGTTATTCCGTGGAGTCGGTGAGGCTTCTGGGGTGATCTTTATGTCGCAGCTGGGGTTTACTGTAAGGCCTGTAGTGACCAAAATTGGATGCGCAACTTCTGCCTTCCCACTGCTGATTCAAAAGGGGGGTAGGAGAACCTCCAGGCTGGGGTAGGTCTGGGAATGAGCCCTGCCTGCGCTGGGAGCCCTGAGACTGGGTCACATGCCCTGAGTCTTCCATGAATAAGGAACAGCCCAGGCTCAGGGCACCAGCCTTTTCTGCCCCAGCTCCCTGGCTTGTACATTGATCAGGATGTTTGGGTCACAGAGGGCAGGCACACCCTGCACCCCACAGCAGGCTTCTGGGAGGACAGAGAGAGGCAGCCTCTAGTTCCATGTCTGCTTGCTCTTTGTCCCACGGCTGTCAGAGTTCCCCTGCTAGATGCTGTGGGAAACCTGCTCTCCTTGACCTTGCAGATGGCCCTCTCTCCAACCTTTCCTTGGCTTCTGTATGGCATTTAAGCCTGAATTTCACCTGCACAAAAATTTGTCCTCATGTATCTCATTCTTTGACAGTGCCAAAGCTTTGTCCCACTGTGTCATTAGGTAAGGTTCCCTTATTAGCGCTATCTACAAAAGGAAAGCGAGAGGCAGACAGAACAATTAGTCGAGTGTTTATTCAGTGCTGATAAACCCATCCAGAAACCGAGGCCTCAGAGTTTGCCTCTTCTACATTGAAGGTTCATGCACCCAGATGCTTTCTTTGGGGTGGAATATTGCAGTTTTAGAAAAATCTTCAACTGTCTTAACAGACAAGAACATATTTGCTTTCAACCAAATGTTGGAAATGTTTTCTTCCTTCCTCTCCCCCCCCCCCCCACTTCTTTCTTGCTTCAACAAACACCCATTGAATACTCAATGAGGCGTGCAAAGCTGTGGTGGGTGCCAAATCCCTTTGCTTCTGTGTCCACCTTTCGCAGCCTTGCCCTGAATGCCTCGGTGACAGCACACTGCTCACACTCCCCAGACACATCCAGCTGTCACGCCTCTGTGCCTCAGTCCATGCCACTTCTGCTGTCTACACTGCTGCCCTTGCTGCCCTTGTCTGGCTACTGAACCCCACTTCTAGAGGATGTCAGAATTGAGCATGCAGAAATACCACCTGGGGAGCTTATTAAAATACATTATTCCAAGATTCCTTCCCCAAGAGGGTCAGACTCAGTAAGCTTGGCCTAGGGCCCAGGAATCTGCATTCTAGCAGTCATTTTAGGTCACTTTGATCCTGGGCGTCAGGAACCATACTTTAAGAAATGCTGTTTTTATATCCCGCCCCTGGGGAGGCTTCTGGCTTCCTGAAAGAGACTGTCATTCCCTCTTTCTCCAGTGGGGAGAAAATGCATGTGTCTTCTCACTGTGGTTTGCTTGAGTATCTGTGTGTAGGCAGCCGGTGCTGTCCTCGGCCAGAGGCCGAACTGAGCCCCAAGCTGGTACTGGGGTGCCAGTGTACATGGCGCGAATGGAGATTTTCTTTTTAATAGAAATGAAAGCTTTGGAACAAGTCAGGCATTTTATCTTTTAAGCACCCTAGAGCACATTTGATTGTTGAAGCAGTTTATTTAGACATCACTGAGCAGAATTGTAGTGGTCATTCTCATAGTTTTGAGATGGAGGGACATTTGTTGGCCTGTCAACAATGACTTTTCTTCTTACCAAATAGGTTACTAGAACCTGTGGTTACCAACTCTTTAGCAAAAGATTGTTTGGTGAACATCTCTATGGAAATAGCTGCCTACTTGCCATGAAAGACTGTTCCTAATCTCCCTGCTACAAGAATTGCTCCCTCAGTTGGGCCCCAAACTGCATTTTTTTTCTAAGTCAGTGCTTTTCAAACTTTTTTTGACCACGGCCAAGAGTATGAAATACGTGATTCATTGCAACCCATTACGCATGAGCTCACATGTGAAACACAGGTTTCATGAAACATTGTTTAACCTCAATGCCTGCAGCACAGTCAGTGTGTTCTTTTCGATGGGACTCTTTTCTCTGCCCTCCTACTCATTTCTAGTTGTTTTAGACGCCAGCTGTGACCAATAAATTGATTCACAACCCAATAAGTGTGTTTTTTAAAAAAGGCACTATACATGTTTCCTGGGTAGGTATAGGCTAGTTGAGTTTTATTCTAGCAGGTGTGACATTGATCTTTGAGACTAAAACTGTGTTTTCTCCAGTAATGACAGCAGATGGTGATAGCTGGTGTTTTTCAACTGATATCAATCTCTTTTCACCATCTCACTGATCCCATAAGATATAAATGAGGACTCAGAGGTTCAGGGAGTTGAAATGACTTAATGTCATGGAGCTAATCAGTGGGAGCATTAATTCTTGAACCCAGGTCTGTCTGACTGTGCTGCCTGTACTCCTTCCTGTGTCTGTGTTTGCCTTACCTATGATGAGTGGCCATCTTAGTTGATCCCAAATGTTACTACCAAGTTGCAGCATGTGAAGTTAGAGGCAATATTTGGGTAACATGATGAAGAATAGTGGGGAGGAAACATGGAAAGGGAGGAGGGTGAAAGAGGGAAGTTTGGGGAGCACAGGGTGACCAATGATTTTGAAAACACCTGATATTTCACTTGGCAAGTACTAACTGAATTTGTGGAGAATTTTTGTATTTCTGTTATATTTGCCACCACCTCCTCTGAGAGCACTCATTGCCCCTGGTCTTTGTTACTGTTCATGCTGGGCAGCTGTTTATATTCTCATCTCCTTCTCTGGCTGGGCATCTTTCTGAGACCAGGAATGATCCCTATCCTTGATTTGCCCAGGAGCTAGCCTGCAGGCGGGGGTGAGGTGGGGGAATGGGGGGGGAGACTTGCTTCTCTAGTGTTTGGCACCACAAAGCTATCCTGATCCTTTTATTTAATCATCGCACTAGCCCAAGACTAGCTTTCCATGCTTCTGTTGCCTTTAAAGAAACTGGGCCCAAGTTCATGAAGCTAATGTTGGAAAAGCTAGACAGAAGACACCAGAGCAGTTATGCAAGTTTGTTTGTGAGTTTTATTTTGTTATATTTGTGAGTTTTATTTTTATTGTTGTTGTTTTGAGGATTAGTTTGGAATTCTACCACCTCTCGAGAATTTATTTTCCTACCATTGCATCTAGGCTTTCTGAGCTTGGTTTGTTTTGGCTTATCTAGACATGATGTGATTAGACTAGAGGGTCAGAGGGCTTCAAGGGCAGGGCTCTACTGAGGGTGGGGGGGGAGGGTCTGCATCCATGTTCTAGTCCTGACTCTGTTGATGGTGGACCTGGGGCAGCTTGCCACTGTCTCTTGGACCTGTGATCTATAGACCTCTTGGGGTTTGGGCTCAGCATGCTTCCAGAGGATAACACATCCTTGACTGCCAACTGTGGCATGGGTGGCATTCAATCCCAGTTCTTTCCTCATGTTATTTTGTGCCCTTGGCACCTGTTGGAGTAGAGGGGATTGTCGGGATGTCACTGGCCTTGCTTCCATGTGCTTGAAATCCAGTAGGACAGCAGCTTGCACCTATGCAAGCTTTGCTGACGACAAGGCAGGATTCACTAAATGTCCGAGAAGAGGCAGAAATGACATACCGTGTTGGTAAATTCTCTTCTGCATTTTTGCTAACATTATTTCCCAGGAGTTCCGATTCATTCTTAAAGTCATGTCGGGGAATGGAGTCATCTTTGAATATAAAAGGCAAAAATAAAAGGGACTAAAATATTTGACATATGATGAAATTCTGTGATATTTTAGACAGTGAGTAAATTGGTATTTATATAACCTGATATATTCATTTACCCTTATCCACCCTCCCTTGAATGTTGACTTAATAACACGCCTGACTAAATGACGTTAATTGCTTTAAACTGCCAAATTAAAAAAAAAAAGTCAGCATCCAGTCAACAAGTGTGCCGTGTTCTTTCCTGGGCTACAATCTGAACAGCTCAGGAAAGGTGATGGCACTTCCCAAGAATGCCAGCTGCCTGGGCAGACTCAGCAAGTTAGGGTCATGGCACTGAAACCACCAGGGCTCCAGCCATATGTACCTTCAGCAGCTGCCTAGCTTTTTTTTTTCACATTTTCCTCTTTTTAAGTGACCCTTGTCTCATTGGAATGAAGATTAAATCAGGCCATGATTAGCTCAGAGAAATTCAGTGGACAACAGTAACCATTATTTTCCTTCTTATCTAAACGTTGGAGCCATGTGGAGGTTGGAGTCACTGAGGTCATTGTTCTTGGCTCACAGGATGTCAGCTTTTCAGAGTGAGACCTATGACTTGATCATTTTTCCATTTGTAGGTCTCATAATAGTCCCCATCAGTAAATATTTGGGGACTGAGTGATGGAATGTGCGGCGTGGTTGAAGTTTAAAGGCTGAAAATGCTGAGGCTCTGAGAGGTCTCCAGGTCATAAAGGATACAACAGAGATTCACACCAGGGCTTCTTGTCCTGAGAAGTGATGTCAGCTGCTGGGAGCTTGCTGGCAGCTCTCTGTAGTGTGCCTACGTTTCTGGGAGGCAGACCATCTGTCCTTAGCCAACCATCGGAAGGGGAAATGTGTGTGTGTGTGTGTGTGTGTGCATTTCTAGGGTAATGTGTGGAAAAGAAGGGTTATATTAGCTGTAGTCTCATGGTTGTTCAGAAATGTAGTTATTTGGTCAGTTTTCATTCTGGGATGAAATGACAGACTGATAACTCTTCTACTCCCACCCACCCCCTTTTTTTTTGAAAAAATCTCTGAATTTACTACAAAGGTCCAGTAGGCTGTTGAAATCACCAAATACCAAGCAAGACCATGTTGCAGGTGGTAAGGGAAAAGTTTCCCACTGAGCTCATGCATCTCTGCCTTGTTTCTCTTGTATGCTACAGTGGTGTGTTATCCCCCTCCCCCACCTCACCCCTAACCATTCCTACACTGTTCCCTTCCCATTGCAGTGGGTTGGGAAACTCCTCTGTGCATCCTCTTCCTTTGGTCTATTTAGTGGGCAAGACTGCTAGGACAAGAGAGGAGAGAAGGAACAGCCAAGGGTATAGAATGTGAAGAAGAGCACTTCCTGTTCTCTTTAAAACGTCCTTGAATTCAGTCCTTGAATCATGCAGTATTAACTTGAGAGATGATGGCTATTAATGTTTCGCTTCTTGTGTAGAAACTTGTAGTCTGGTATGTTAAAACACATCAATAGCACATTCTTTCTCCATTTCTCCATTTCATGTGCAGAGAGATGTGGAGAGCAACTCAGAACACTGCTGCCTTGAACCATGGCTAGTCCCTGGCAGAAGCCCTAGAAAGCAGTCTGGATTCCATTCAAAGCACCTTCCTTCTCTTCTGCCTACCCTGAACACACATTTCTCATCTTGTTACTCTGCCCCTGGTATTGTGCTGGCTTGGGGTGTTGGGGGCAGGAAACTGAGACTCCTGCATCCTCATGTGGATGGCAGTCTAGAAATACAGTGCTGTGAGGGAATACTGACAACATGTGACCTGAAGACCAGCTCTGGGCTGGGACTTTGCTGAGGGAATGGGCTTCAGCTGAGACCTGAGCAATGGAAATAATTAATATGATTAAGAGAGAGAAGATGGGACCCTGGAATCTCATCTATACTGGCCCAGCCTTACCCTCAGCACCCTAGCTGGGATGCTGCTTCAGCTCCTTGCATGAGTTCTGGATCCCCAAAACCTGTCCCATCTTTTCTTCTCCGTCCTTGCTTTTCTTGTTCTCACTGCCCTAATCTCCTAGCTTTGTCCCTATGACTGCTGCCAAAATCTCAGTCTAGTCCTTTGACTCAGCATTTGAGCTCTACTATGCCAAGCTCAATGCTGGGCCCTCAGCCATCACCGCCTTCAGGAAACCCTTCCAACCTCAACCTCTCTTCTGGTCATCATGGTTGACCTTGGTTTCTGAGGGCTGTTGCCCCACTGTTGGGCCCTTCCCCTTAGCTTCACAGTTTTTTGAGACCCTTCTGTCTTCACATCTTTGTTTCCCTTGTGGCGCCCTTGAGTGAAGCCTTGTGATGATGGTGGTGATGACAATGATGATGATGACACAATTATACTCATTGAACTATCACCAAGAGTCAGACCGTGCTCAAAAAAACTTAACATACCTATTAACCATTTCATTCTCTCAACAGCCCTATGGGCAAGCTACCCCAATTTATTACCTTTCTCTGAAGAGGAAACTGAGGCACAGAGACGGTTAACTAATTTCCCTAAACTCTTGTGTCTAGATGATGACGGAACGGGATGCCAACTCAGGCATTTTGGCTCCAGGGTCATCTGTGCCCACTGCATTGTACTTCCATCTGCCTGACCTGCACAGTGTGTGCACACAGGTAGAAGCCCGGAGGGATGAAGGACACTGCTCCTCCAGTCCCAGGAGAGGCAGGGTGGGGCTAGATTGCTGTACTCCAGAATTCATTTCCATCAGAGGAAGCAGGGGTTCAGGATTGAAGAAACCCCGTGGCCAGTCCAAGTTGTCATGTCGGTGGCTTTTGCTCAACAGAAACCTCAAGTTCATTGTTACAGATATGGATTCTCTGTGTAACTGCACAGCCTTCCAGTGGAGCCAGAGACAAGAATTGCCTTTTACTGCAGCACTCAAGCTTACATGCTGGACAGCTGCCTGGGAAGAAATAATACCTATGATAAACTATAGCTCTTTAAATGACAGTGTTATCTGTTTATTGTAGAAAATTTTGGAAATACAAAGAAATAAAAAAAAATGAAAAGAGTTATATCCCTTTGTCCTGGTCTGATCATTGTTTTTGGTGTATCTCTTCCAGTCTTTTTTTCCTTTGAATATGTGTGTTCAATGAATGAATGAATTGAACTAAATGAATGAGTATACATACTTCTTTTGAATATGTATATTTTCTTTAAATTAGTTGGATCATCATTATACAGATTTACCATAGCAAGTCATTATAAATTAAGACAGGGAAAGGACTTCTTAAAATAATTCTCTTTGCTATGAAAAATAAAATTCACCATCTTCTTTGAAAAACTTGACATGTTGAATGATACAAGAAAAAATTATCCCTAATCTAATGAATCAAGAATAACTACATTACAATTTTGTAGCATTTCTTTCAGTTTGCTTAAAACTGGCATCAGACTGTAGACAATTAAGTTATTTTCTTTTTCTTTTCCCCTTAACCTTACCTCATGAATATGTGCCCGAATCACCTAATATTCTTCAAAGTGACTTGCTTTCTGGCTCCAAAAATTTCAGTGCGGGAGGTGAGGTAAGCCATGTTTTCTCCCCAACGCCGGAGGAGAAGATGGGTGATGCCCAGGTTTTTTGTGTAAACAGCATTTTGATGGCTTTGATGAACATCTTGTCGGTCTCTGCTGTGTCCGTTCCTAACTGTGCCCCTTGGGCACAACCTTGTATGGGGAGGCACCATGCCAAAATGGGTGTGCTCTGTTCAGACTCTTCATTCTTGCTGGGGTGTGTGCTTACATCTGCATGTGCACATGCCTGTGCTCGTTAGCCTATTATTTTTTCCTCCGTAAAGTCCAGCTCTGTTCCAGGGCTTGGGCATGGTTGCTCAGACAACACTGGGTGCGCTATACACCCTTTAGGCTTCTTTCTAGTGTGAGACAACATATGTGGCTCAGAGCAGGGCTCTGGGTCAGGTGTACAAGGCTTCAGTCTGCTGCTTACTAGATGTCTATACTTGAGCAAGTCGTTCAACTTCCTGAGTGTTTGCTGAGAGAAAAATATTACCGCTTACTAAGAAGAGTAAATGAAATATAATTTATTAAGTGCTTAACACAGAATTGTACACATAGTAAGAGCTGAGTCATGGCAAATGTTACTTTTATTATTTTTACAATTTTATCCCAACATTCTGGCTTTAGGGCTATAGGAATTTGATTCATTTTTAAGGCCACCACTCTTCATACAAATTGAGCTTTAAAATATTCGAGAGATCAGTTATATGTTTATTTTAGCTACTCTGTATGACTTAGAGAGAGGTCTGAGGGTGCAGAAAGGCATTTTAAGTATCTGTTATAGGATTCCCAACCGAGTTTGAGATTCAGTGTTGACTCCTACTCTAAAAGACTGGCTTTGAAAAGATCAACTATGATCTAAGCGTTGGCTGGGGAAATGCAAGATGCCTTCTTCATCTCCCAAATGCAGTTGTTTTAGCAGTCAAATAAATTAAGGGTAGCAGTAATAATAGGAATTAACAATGACTAATTATAAAAGAGGTAAGTTGCCAATTATGTAGCAGTATCTAAACCCCAGAGTAAATGGGGATGTTTGCTTGTACTGTGCATAACATCAGGAGGCCAGAGGGTTGCATTTGCTAATGAAGCACCCTGGATGCTTATACATGGATTTTTGGAGCCTGAATGCAAAACCAGAACTTGTTTACTGCTGACTGGAAAAACAGGGGGCTCTGGACACTAAAGAATTGCTGCTTTTTCTTTCTTTCAGGGAAGTGTCCCCTTATTAATTTAATTATCATTAAAATGTGTAAGAAAGAAGGTGAATAATTTAAATGCCCTTTGAATGCTGGTTGGTTCAAAACAGCAGAGCCTAGTCCTGCCACTGACTATCTGCAGGTTACAGGTTTCCTTTCAGGGAAATGGTTGGCAAAGCAGAACAGCAGAACATCAGTGAATTCTCTGCAGGGCTAATAGGGTGAGACTGGAGAGCAGTGTTCTGGGGGCCGATGGGGCTGTAGGCAGGGGGAGTGGCCTGATGTGGTTGGGTGACAGCATGTCCCTTCTCATGGTCCCTTTCATGAGTGAACTCCTTTGCACCTAGCATCCTCCATGTGTCCAGTGGGGCCACTGGACACATGGAGGATGCTAGGTGCAAGGAGTTCACCCAGGGAACAATGTGGCAGGTGATGGCACTGAATCTCAGCCTTGTTTCCTTATCTCAAGAGAAAAGGTGCTGGTTGTACCTGCCTGGAAGGGATTGCTGTGAGGATGAAGTGACTTGCAGTAGCACTTTGTAATCTGTCCTTGGTGGTGGCCATCCAGATGTGCAGCCCTCCTGCACCTTAGGGGCCTGTGTGCCACTTTACATTACAGAGAGGCCTGGAGATGGCTCCCAAGAGCAGATGCAGAACCCCTGTTGGATCAGCCAGGCCCACCATTCGGAGCTCATGGTTGCTTTTTGCACCACTGCCTTGGATTCAGCAGCAGCAATGAAGAAATCAGGATACTGATTATGTGAAGTCAAATGGGGTCCTCTCTTTAATCCTGGCCCTTGGTACTTTGCTGCTTGGAGCAGCTTTTGACTAGCTTCTGTTCCAAATAAGGTTTTGCTGTTCTGTTACATAAATCTCTCTTCTCTAAGGAAATCTGTCTGATACAGTTTTTGGCCTGGAGGAGACTGTTCTTTCTCCTGCTGGGGACAAATTGAGGACCCCATCATCAGCTGAAACCAGAGCCCCATATTCTCTGTTGAGGAGTTCTGATGAGGGGGTTTGAAGAAGCCTCACCTGGAGCCTGACTCACATCTCCATTGATGAGGGGCTGTCCCTTACCCCCTCAGAGGGGCACATAACTCTGCATGCACTTCAGAGGGGGTGGTGGTCTCCATCCCAGGTAATGCTGGTTGATGGTACTTTCTCTGGCAGGGCAGCAGTGTCCTCTGCCCTGGACTTGGCACGAGGACAAAGAAAGTCACTCAAAGTCCTATAGTCAGCAAGTGCAGAGTTGGAGGCAAGAAGGTGATTTAATTTCAACCTGAAGTGTAGGGAATATGAGGGTGACACAGTAATTATGAAACTGTATATGATGTCGGGGTCCTGAACTGCTCCCCACTGTGTGGAAGGACTTACACTTTCCACGCAATCCATTTAATCCAGGGTCCAGGGAGCCAGATTTTACAGATCAGGAGCTTTCCTTAGTAGGACAGTGGCCAGGAGTGATCCAAAGGCAGGATTTTATTAGAATCTGCCCAGTTCCAAAGGCCTAACTTCAACCACTGATTCCTTTTGCTGATTCTACACCAAACATAGTTCCCTGACCTTGAGTGTTCGGGGTTCCTTCCTCTCTCTGCATCTAAATTGTTGTAGTTTGACTAATCTTTCCCTGAGAAATAAGTCATACTGCAGAGTATGTTCAGGAGAAAGTGTGGCTGGGGAATTCAATCCCCCAAATGATGCAGGCTCACTGGAGGCTCATGCGCTCTGTATGTGGCCATTTTCCTTGCTGAGGGAGTGGGGGCCTCCCACTCTCCCCCAATCCCTTGACAGGAGGCAGCAGGGTCGTGGAATCTCCAAGTTCCCAGAGAGGGGGGCTGGGAGTGAACCCAAGAGCCTGTCCTGGAGTCTCAGACCAACACCTGCAGGGTACTTGAGCCCAGGGGACCTGACAAAGGACCCTTAGAAGATGCCAAAATCCTGCCTGTTCCCTTCTTGTCATTCCTGTTCCCCACTTCTAGCTGATCATGTGACTTTCCCCACCTAAGACTGAGATCTGCTTCCCTGGGGCGAGAATACACTCCACCCACAGATCTTCCTGAGCTGTTTGAACCTATGAGTGCCTCCAGGGAGCCCCAGGGGGATTCTCTGGGTGAATCAGTGTTGGTGGCTCTCCTCCATCCCTGCGGAGCAGATGGGCCACACTGCCAACCTGCAATTGCGGCAGTTCGTCGCAGGGTGGCAGCAAGAGTCAGATGCGAGACTGTGGCGTGTCTCTGGTAGCCCTGGACAGAGCTGCTGGCCACTCTGGCTTCTCCTGGCTGTGGGTACACTGTTCCTGCCCAACCCCAGCCGGGGCGATGGCGAAGCCGGAACTCAGCTTTACTCATGGCCTTTTCTTGCTTGCATTGTAGGTTCTGGCAAGAGTGAAATTTTTTCCTTTACACTGAATAAAGTTAATAATATACTTCGGTTTCTAATTAGTCTCTCTGCATCTAAATCCCAGACTGTTCTAAGAGAACCCATGCACAGGTATAAAAAATGGTGAAGAATAGACACTAAGGTAAGAGCCAGTTGGCACTGAGGCACAGCTGTGAGTCCCGCCTGCAGTACTTACTGGCGCTGTTCCTTGGGTTGGTGGCTTTGTTCTCTAGGACCTCAGCGTCTCTATCTGTAAAATGGGGAAGTCAATGGCTTCCGTGTCACAAGGCCTGTGTGAGGAGTAAGACACGCATGCATTTAAGGCAACCACCACAGTACTTGGCATAGAGAAACCATTAACCATTAACTCCCCTGAACCCATTAACCATTAACTCCTCTGATACTCTAAAAGAATGGAGGTGGGGAAGTGGATGTACGTAGTACATCATGGTGATGGGCTCTGGGTAGCTTTGGTGGTGGGAGAACTACTGTGACCAAACCTGAGGGGAGAGATCCAATACTATCAAAAATTACCAAGTACAAAGGAAAACGTACTTCTTTAAAAAATAAATTAATTACAAAAACCAGTATTTGATGAATGTAGCATTAGCAGGTAAAGAAGTCAGAGCATGGAGGATTTGTTTCACGTTCTGGCTTGGAGAATTTCCCACTAGCCTCTGGTTAAAGGGGGACCAAAACAGACCCTTCTTTATCCTTCTCTGCTTCAGTCAGTACAATTGCATAGTAGAAAAGACAAGAGACTTTTGAGCCAGGCAGTCTGGATCAGATTCTGTTCTTACCATACACTGTATGATTTTGGGCAAGTTACGTAGCCTTTCTGTGCCTCTGTTTTGGCATCTGTAAAATGGGGGTAACTGTAAGATTTGTTTCTTTGGGTTTTTTTTTTGTGAGGGCTACATTGTTAAGAGGTTCCTCCTAGTGTGTGAGCATGTATTAATGTTTGCTTTTATTGTCCTGATTGTCTGCTTGAAAGCCAAACTGAGCTTTTCTGGAGGTTTCAGGGGTAGCTATGATTGTAAGGTTCTGATACTGCTAGCTTTCATGATGTTCCCATATGATCCTTGAGGGACCCAGGGGCTTTCAGCCTCAGGTACCTCCTCCATTCTTGTTTTTCCTCATCCCTCACCCCCAACCCCAGTCCCTATGTGCCACATTTGTGTCTGGGATGCAGAGATCAAACTAGGGTCTCATGGTGCTATGGGACAGATAGACAGAAATGGACTTCACAGTAATGGAAACACCTCCTGGTACAGACTGCAACCCCAAGGAGAAGGGGCCCCTACTTCAATCTTCCCAGGAGGCTTTAGGGTATAGGAGACATCAAAAAAGAGATGACTGTTGAACCAACCAGGACAATGGGTTTATCAAGTGAAGGGTATATGCCAGGCTTGGGGTACTGCCATGTTTGTGAGAGGCAGGGCAGAATCTCCTGTGGTCTCAGTCCTGCATATGGGAAGAGAAAAAGAAGAAACTGATGAGGTAGATAGGAAACAAGACTGGGGGACTCATTTTTATCCTAAGTAGGAGGATTTCTTTACCTATGGATTGAGTGGAATTTGAGGGCAGAATGTTTGTGCTTTAAGGCAATGCAAGTACTAGTCAGTATAGGTTACAGACAGAGATAGGGTAGTCTGTAAGGTGTTAGGGACTCTAGTGATGAAGGTTTTATATGTGGGTAGTGAGAACTGAAAATGGAAAATTTTGTGGGCTACCATCTGTAGGGTCAGAGAAAGAACAAACATTGAGGGCTGCAGCTGATGGCCCAACTCCTTTCCTCATTGGCACTGCTAGACGATGAATTTCACTGTCTGTGTGTCTCTCTCTTTCTCTCACACACACACACAGCACCCTAGTGTACATATCTGTGCTACCTCCATATAGGTGCCAGCCACCTCCTGCTATTTTGGACTCAGGGCTCGTGTCCAATGTTGCCTATCCTGTCCTCAGGAGGACCACCTGGGGAAGGCATTCCGCAGGACATTGCAGGATCACTGGCATCTGATGTGAAGTTTAGAAGAGTGTTTGTTCTGGGTGGGCATTCCCCTTGAGTCCCTTCTGGAAGAAGGCTGAAAGAAGGCTAGAAGGGTTCAGGGCAAGGCCTTCAATGATCAGGTGGTTTCATGAACCAAACAGAGAATACAAGAAGAAAGACTATATGAGGGTTCCAAACATGTTTTGGGTGCCCACAGGATATTCTAGTGTATGTACTGGTGCTCCTGCGTTTCCAGAAATCCAGTAAAGGGGAAGCTGGATTTCAAAGCCAGCTCTTGAATGGCTGCTACACTGTACTGTACGTTGTTTCAGTATCAGAGTCTCTCTCTAATCCAGGCCTCCTCTCCTGCTCTCCTCTGCCTCTCCTTCTTTCTCCTCACCCTCTCATATGGTGATACATACAAGTATATATAAAGAATGGAAGCAGTTTTGAGGATCTACTCTGTGTAGAAAAAAGTGTTTTCTGATGGTTTCTGAGGAGAAATGAAAAGAGATGTAAAGTTCTTAAAACTCTAAGAGTTAAAGATGCAGCTTGCCTGCTGGAAACTGAATTTGTCATTTTATAGTTTCTGCCTTTTAGTTTTTGCTTTAAGTGTTAAAGATCTAAGCTTTGGGGAAATGCTTTGAGGACTTTAAATGAAAAATATAATGAAAATGAAAGGCAGATGTGTTAGTTTTATTTCAGGGCAAGAAGTGAATAGAATGAATGAAACCCAGTTACTGCTCCCCAGCCTCCTCCCTCTCTTGAGGACATGGCCAGGAGCTGCAGGAGCCTGAACACCCATTCTGACTTTGTTTCTCCAACAAAATATACCTGTTCCAAAATCATCACCTGGGGAGATGATTCTGGTAGCTGTTATGAAGGTTCATGGAATAATCTAGAATATGGTCAATTTTAAACAAATGGCAACATCAGTATTATATTTATTATAATTAGTATAGCTTATATGTAGAGTTATGACTACATTATCCTGGGAGAAATGTGTTATATATTAACATGGAAATATTACAAAGGAATAACCAGTGTTATAATTATGTTTCAGCTAGGATTGAGGGAGTGTTCTGAGATGACGCTGCAGTTACCTGCAGCATGAGTCCTTAAAGCATGATGAATGGATGAATAGGTGGATGGGTGGATGGATAATGGAGGAATGGATGGAAGGAGGGAGGGAAGAAGGGAGGATGGATGAGTGAGTGGATAGTTGAGTGAAGGACTGGATAAGCGAATGGGTAGATGGATGAGCAAATGAATTAAATGAATGCGTAGATAGATGCATGTGTACTCACATGTGTGGATGGATGGCCAGAGGGAAGAAGGAAAAGAGATGAATGGAAGGTGGCAGGTGGATAAATAACTGGATTGGAAAAATAGATGAATAGATGAAACAGAAGGAGAGTGGATGGATGAAAGAAGGGAGGAAGAGAGAGTTGGAAGGATACAAACAGAGGCCAAGGAGGGAGGAATGAGTGAGTGCATTTCTGAGGCAAATTTTCCTTTAAGAGCTTTGTGTTTAGTTCTCAGGGGTGTTAGAGTTCGTGACCCTTCTCATGGAAATTGTTCTGTCCCCTGTAATGTCAATTTTGTCCTTAGCAAGGTCAACAGGACGGTGTGAGCCCCATTAAAAGAAACATTTTGTTGAGTCAGTGCTGAGAGAATGGCCAGTCTGTGAAATAGGAGCATGCCAGACCTCAGCCTGTGGCATGTGTTTTCTTCTATGATATTGCTAAGCTACTGAAACCTGCAGCCATTCCAGAGGCTGTAGTCAGGGTGCCACATGCAAGGCAGATGCACCTTTATTTTGGTCTTCTCCAGACTCCACCTTCATCTCTTTGCCTCTCCTTCCATCCCACTCTCCAGGAAGAAACCCTTTTGCTCCAAAGGTCTTTCCCCTCTCCTTGATGTTGCCATACTATTTGCAGGCAGACTCTCTTGAAACTATTAATATTCCTGGCATCTTCACAGACTCCGGTCAGATGTCACCTCTTCTATGAAGTCTTTGATGAGCAACTTGAAGGGGTCAGAGTGTGTTTGTACTACCATGGTTCTGCAGAACATGTCTCTATCGTCCTCACTAGTTCTTTGGAGCTCTGATAGCAGTTTGACTTGGGTTTGCCTGCCTATGCCCTTGGCCTCTCTTCAGGTCACTGAGCTCCTGGGGTCCAGAGATATCTACTTCACTTCTGTCCCCACGAGGCCTGTCACCAATATGTGGTGGTTAATATTATCTGCTTAGCAGCAAATGACCTTAAATGAGATCTTCTCATCTCAGGAGAGGAGATGTTCTGAGTTCCTGCTGAATGCTACACCTGGGATATTTTGGTCATTGAACATCTGCCTGTTTTTTTTCAAAATTACATTTCTGTGGACTGATCCTCTTCTTTAGTAGTACTTTAAAGTGGTGCTCACTTAGAAAATCCATTAGGGAGTTTGACTTCTTTTCAAAACCTTTCTGATCAAATACACGTAAACCCATTTCACGCAGTCCAATCACATAGTAGGTACTCAATTTTTTTTTGAGTTATACATTTGTTTTCTCAGAAACTGGTCATTTGTGCACACTGTGACTCAGAGGTCCTGAAGTAGGAGGTGAATAGAGGGGGAAAGATGTGAAGACTCAAGGCCTCAGAGCAGGGAGAGGCAAAGGCAAACTGATACCTCAGAAGGTAATTGTCCCATCTTCCCTTCTTAATTTTTAATAGTGTTTATAAAACAAAAACACTTGAGAAAAGAATATTTTAAAGAGAAATTTATAGATATTTTTAAGTGCAATCAATGATTGATCTGTTTAATACTAGAATTTTTATCTAAGAGGAATGTTTATCTAAGTGTGAGAAAAAAAATCTGTGGTTGTGAGACATGGTACTTATTAATGGTGAGCAGATTGCCAAGGCAAGTCCTGACTGCTTCGCAAACAGCTGGTGAAGCAAAGAGATTCCAGCGGAAAGGAGCTTTTTTTAAGTGGGACCATAAGATGGCACAATGGATGGAACCAGGAATTCGGGGTCTTATGAGAATTTCATTACACGGTTTCTTCATGAGCCATTGCATGCTGCAAATGGCCTGTAGGTCCACTGAGACCCCTTTTCCTTTTGGTGGAGAAGGCAGTCAGGTTCCTCTGGACTGAGTCCCTACAAACTGTGCAGTGCAGGGGGTGTTGGGCTGTAATGACCCAGGGCAGTTCTGTGGCCTTAGGCAGGTGAAACCTCAGTTTCTGTCTCCTAAATAGAGGATATGATCTTTGGGAGAAGCTAGGATTACATATATAAACATTCATCACTGCACTTGATAGAGTAATGATGTCAATTGCTTGCCTAAATCCTTTAGTGAAAGGAAGCAGTGAAGAAAAAATTGCACACATTTGTTTTCAAGTAAAAAAAGTAACTGAAAAAATAGGTGACTCTTGGTTTATGGGGCATGTGGAGTAACTTCAGTCTTCTTTATTCAGTCACCATTGTTTATCTGCTCTGTGTCAGACATTATGCTTGTCCTATTCTGTATAAATGACAGACAGGACAAAGGTGGCCTTGGGATTTGCCTGGGAGAAGGCATTGGCTACATAGGTACTAAATATATAAATGGATGAATAAATATGTAGTCACTAATGAAGAGGAACCTTGACAGGGCTGTAGTCTACCTTCTGACCATTTTCACATGGCTCACATTGAGAAATATATTTGCATGGCAAATGTGTGTTTTCCAGGTAGCAGCTATTTTTCCTTACATGTGCATTGCACTGATATTTTTATTCTACTTATTTTATGAGAGTATTTTTAATCTATTAAATTAATTGCAGAGGCTAAGTAATGTGATAGACTACAATGCCTAGACCTAGACCTCATCCCAAATTTTTAGCTTTAAAGAATGGGAATTTGTATCAGTATATGATTGCTAAGATAAATATATACTTAAATATCTCCATAGTTGAACAAAATGCCTCTTTAATCCAACTAGCTTATTTGAACTCTATTTCCCATCTAAGTCATTATTTCTTTACTCAAATTCAAACAATTTTACTAATGTTTTGCTACATACCAGGCTTTAAAGAGAAGAAAAAAATATGTAGCTCGTACTTCTCGAGCATCTATTATGTGCGAGGCATTAATCTAAGCACTTAACTGTAAGGCTACCAGGAAGGGTGGGAGAGGGTGGAGAGCAGTGTGTAGAGGGTACTCAGTGGTCTGTGGTGGAGGACACGGTGTCCTGGCAGTGGGAGTGGCTATGACTTACATCTGAAGCAGTGGGAACCTGTACTTCTGAAGCATATACGGTGATGAACAATGTTACCTCAATAAAATAAAAAATAAGCCCACATTACACTTGTAAGTAGTAAGTGCTAATGCTCCCAATAATCTGCTTAGGGAGGTACTGTAGTCATATTTCTTGAATTTTACAACCCTGTGTGTGATTTATAGGTATGTTGCTACACCATGCCCACCAACAGAGCTCAATGGTCCTCCACCAAGAAAGGGGATTTGGAGAGGTGATTTCACTGGCCAGATGAGCTAGGCTATATTGCAGTAGCAAGTATGCCTAAGAGTCTCCTGGCTTACCCCAGTGGACATTTGCCTGCCATTCACAGTGCCTGCTGAGGTCTCAGACACTGCAGGACAGTGTCTGTCCTGAATCTCCACTCAGGGATGCAGCATCTCCATCTTTGCTTCACCATCACATCACATGTGCCCGATCTGGCAGTGCAGAAAGGGGAAGGAGGCCAAGGATGATGCTCCTGGCTCTATCTATTTCAACTTCAAGAGGCACGTGTAATGTCTCCATAATCTACTGGCCAGACTAATAGGAAACATAGGAGGTTCACATGAGAAATAAAGAGGGTTGCATGAGTATTTTGTTAAGCATCTTAAATTCAATAGAGGTTCCTTTTTATTAACATGAACAAAAAGTGTTAAAAGAAAAGTATAAAGAAGGAAGCCATGGTGTGGATGAATGTCATTTAATGTTGATTCATTGCGTAGGGTCCATGTCTGCAGGTTTCAGCACCAGAGCTGCGACTGTGGGAAGGTTGAGGATGGTCACCAGGAGGAGGGCTGCTCCCCGGAGCAAAGATTTTACCTGAAAAAGTTGTATTTGCTTTGGAAACAGATGCTTTACAGTTTTTTTTTTACTTCCTGTAGTTAAAAAATATAAAGACCGCCACTTTTATCATTATCTCATTAATTGTCTGTTTTTTCATGTGCTCTCGCCAAGGTTCTACCAAATGTGACAGTCACTTTAGGAATTTAATTATTAATTTTAGTTTATAGCTTGTGTTTTGAGGTTGTGCAGCCTGATTAATGTCCATGTGTTATGCCTCCTCAGCTAAAAGAAAACTCCATGGATATAGGCAACTTTCAGTCCCCTCATTGACTGAGCTGTGTTCTAGCAGTAGATTTGAGCTGCTGATCTGAGTGCCAGTCATTTGTTTACTAGATGAACCCAGGACATATAGGTAGAGGGGTGGGGAAGTGAGAAAAGGATTAGAAGGGTGTTTTATCAAACCAGTCACCATGTGGGCACCTGGGGTATAAATCATGGAAACCTCCAGCACCACTGTAGTTCATATGCTGTGAAATTGATGCATCAAAGGTGAGGGAGCTAAATCAGGTAGATTTGAAGCCTGTTAGTTGTTCCCGAGGGCTGCTTCTGGGAGGTGGCAATTCTCTGAATCCTGCCCAGTTGGAAGTTGCTTGGGTGTAAATTGGAACAACAGTTCCATCTGGCATACCCAAAATGCCTACTGGTTAGTATTGCTGATCCCTTGGAGCCAGACTCCAGGGTTACCCGTTGCCTCTGGATTTTCATGTTCTTACCTGATCCTCTCCCAACTGAATCTGGGCTGGCCCTTCCTGGAAAAAGTGACTATGTGTGACTGTATATAGGACTGGGACCTACCTTCCTCTCTTGAACCTCTTGCTCTGGGGAGCCAGCCACCCTGCCATGAGGGGCCCTCATGGAGACAACCTGGAGCCATTACTAAATTTCCACAGATGGCCCTCGGAGAACTAAGCTACTTCCGAAATCCTGGGGGAGAAGAAGTGGTCATTATTGTTTTAAGCCACCAGGTCTTTGAGGTGACTTGGTATACAGCAGTGGATCACAAAGGCATTCTCCAAGGTCATTGAGTGCTTTGCAAGTTGGGAGAGATTCCAAGTCCATGTATTGGAGTGACTTACTCTTCAGATGAAGGAGGATGGAAGTAAGGAAGAGAAATACTGACTTTGGTGGGAACAGAAAGTGGAAAGGAGACACCTTCTATGGAGAGGCTCTTTTTGGCTGGTAGCTCTTCTGTCATCACATTCAGAAGTTCTTGGGGAGGGGCTAGACACAGCATGTAATTTTCGAAGGAGCTAGAGTATTTCAGAAGGAAATTGCCCCCTAGGGTGGGAGCTTAGCAGCTTCACGGTGCTGGAAATGTTGAAGATTGTCCCTACTCCTGTGTTGTCTGCTGACTTGAGTTCCCACATGCTTGACTACTCTAGTTCTCTGGTGGGGCTGGGACGGTGCTAGAGGCCCCTGGTTGCCTATTTCTGTGGCCTTTTTTTCGGTCTCTCTAGTGGATTTGCTTTCCAGTAACAGCTATGAAGTCAACCTGGCCATAGTCACAAAACTTACCCTACATGTTCACTTGGCATCTCTTGTGAGCCACTTTATTTCAGATCCCATCTGTGGCAATTTTATTCCGCACCTATCTGAACAGGTGTCCAGGATCGATGCTGTCAGGGTATGACCTCTCGTGTTCATTACTCACCAGGAGAGAAGGTGCTTGCCCAGGCTCTCAGAACCCTGTGCCTAGACCTCCTGCCTCCTATCTACTCGGCGATCACATGGTGAATCTTCTGTCTGGGATAAACAGATTTTTTCTTTTGCATAGGATCTATCTCTCCAATAACAGGAGTGGAAATGCAGAAGCATCTCCTGGGGGTCAGATGACCCCAGGTTTTCCCCAAGGTGGGTAGCTTTTTAGGACATTAATAATGAGGGTTGTTGGGAGCCCCACATTGCATCTATCACCTGCTGTGTTTGCCTCTGTGTTATTTGAGGTACAGGAGAGAAGGTGCTTCCAGTTGGGGAAGTGATTTTCATTTGTCCACTCAGCCCCCACTTTTGGAGCTGCCTGGCATTTCCGATCAGACTCACTCATTTGCATGCATGCCCAAGTGACTACCTGAGCCCCTGCGAAGCTCACTAGCTGTGTAGCTATGTTCATGAACATGCCAGTTGTCCTCCTTCTGTGCCCATTTGGACTTGCATTTCCTGTCCTGTTGAAGGCAATGTGACCCTGTAACCTTTGACCTGTGGGATGTGAGTAGAAGTGATGGGTGTCTTCCAGGAAGGAGCCCTAAGTATCACCTTTCTCCGGAGAAGGGACTGCAGTGTTATTGGTGGTAGAATCTCTGTCTGCTCCTTCAGCCAAAATCATCTCTCTGAACCAAATCCCTTTCTAATTATCGTAATTTGCCTGAGTCATTTAATTCTTATTGGGATCCTGGCAGATTCAGTTGTCATAAATTAGTACGTCATTATTCAAGAAATATTGCAAAGTGGGGAAACAAAGAAAGAAGAGAAAAAATAATCCGTCAGTTTATATTCAACCATGACTATTGATGTGTTACTGTTTTTCTTTTTCCTTCCAGATTATTTTCTTGCTTATTATGGATTTTTTTAAGTGGTTGCAATCATTTGATATGTACAATTTTATGTCCTTTCTCACTAACATTTTATCATTCTTGATGTTATTACACACTCTTCATAAAAGTCCTTCTTAATGACTGTGCAATAAAGGATGCAGTTTAAATAAAAAGCTTTTAAACTTTAAAATCATAAAGACCACATTCTGCTTAGCTGTACTATATACACTAGCAGAGGAGGGGGTATAAAAAGAGTTTGACACATTTTCACTCATGCTTCCATGTTCTGGTCTTGGGATGATAGGAAGACAAAATCATCAGTTTCTAATGGAATTCATGCTGGTAAATACTGATTGTATTGCTAAGCCTCTTGGGACAATTTGAATATGTTACACACTGTTTTTTTTTTTTGTTTGTTTTGTTTTGTTTTGTTTTTGTCTTACGTGGCTATGAAACCTGTTTCTGAAAACACAAAAAAATTATTCTTTTTCCAGGGGAGAACTTCTACTTACACAGTTTGGAAATAATGCTTTATGAAAAAAAACCCCACAAAATTATGAATAGAGATCATACGACATTATTTGCTTAAAAAGTTAACAGTATCATTTATATAACAAATGTACCAAATCCTACAGAAAAGAACAAAATTATTATTTTTCAAAAATAATTTAATTGCCCACTGAAATGCTCTATAATCTCTTTTTCCCTTAATGGCTTTGATTGGATACTCATTGACGTACTGTTCATATGGCAATTTTGTACTAACAGCTTCTATAGAGAGAAAAATGATGCATTCTTTTTGGCAGTGATTCTCTATGCAGGATGCCCCGTGGAATAATCTGGGGCTTATGAAGAGCCTTGCAGTCTGGGATGCTCCCTAAACCAATTAAATGAGAATTCTGCAACCCAGACTTAAATGTCTTTTATAGGAGTGCTAGGTGAGACCCACAGCTCCAGAAGCTTGACTTTTATTATTGACGGTTTGGAAATGTTTCTTTCACTTCGCTACTTGTTGCTGATACTGTCATATATATTTTTAGGTTTTATATTAGGTTCCGGGAAACCATTATCAAGTTTCTTTCATACATGAACTGTGAGACTTCAGAGCATTTCAAATTTTCTGTGAAATGACTAATCTGACATGTTCTTTGAATTGAAGACACCCTTTTTACCAGTTTTTCATTGGTGTCCTCATTTCCCAGGCATTTTATGAGTCTTATGCTATTTTTCATTGAGATCAGTATTTTGTAAGAGTAAGACTTGAAAGGACCTGGAGAAATGTGATTGATTGAGTGGGGCCTTTTTAGTAAAGAAAAGTCATGGATGAAGTCAAAGGAGACCCACGGTGTGGGTGAGCCCAGTGTGGTGAGAGGACAGGGTGCAGTTGGGCAGCAATGGGTGATGCCAGGAAAGAGAACCCATGTTGGGAGGCGTGTGCCACAAGCGAGTAGGTGCTGGAGGGTAGACACCCTGCTATAAGGGCTCAATAATCAGATGACTGACAACAATTGAAGTTATTTCCTTCTGAGCAAACAATGTTTTGTGTCAGTTTCATATTATTACTAATCAGTAGTAACTATAAGGAAATAGACCTATGTATAGCCCTCTGTCCTCCAAAGGAATGGATATTTAAGTCAACTTCTTTACTACACTCCTATAAGCCTGTGGTCATGCTTACTCTGGGAAGAGAAATGTAAGAGGGAACAGATTAGAGCAAAAGAGACAGTGGTCTTCACCAACTGAGGTTAAAATATCTTACTTGTGTTAATCTGACAAACGCATATGCTTGTGAACACAAGACTGACTCCCTAGAAGGGACCCATACAAGTAAAGGTAACTGTCAAGTCTCTTTGCTTCACAGTTCACCTACTTCTGCTTTAGCACTCAAATTAGTCACCAAATGCCATACGTGCTGGTAAAATTGAGGCTTAAGGGGGAATAAAAGACCTACTGATGACAAAGATTCAGCCAAAGTCATTTCAGACTTTTCTGTCTTTCCATTTTCATCATACGAGAGAGATAATTGTTTTTGAGGCAGCAGTCTCACAACTGTAGAAAATCATGATATAAAAAGCATCAGTTTTAGGTTGTCATCCTGTTTCCATTGTGTGCTGTGACAAGAGGCTCCTTTAGGAAATTTAGCAAAGGCTGAACCAAAGTCAAGTAGGTTAGGGCTTCTGAGTCTTGTCATTCCCTGACATCAAAACAGTGAAGATTGCTCTTCAGGGAGTGGCTACTAAGAGCTTTTATTCAGAGGTTCATGGGCTCATCATCTGGGTTCACATTTGCAGATGTGGTCATGGTTGAGGTGCATGGAGTCTGGGAGGGTTCAGGTCATAGGCAGTGCTCCTCCCCAGGGCTTGTTGAAGGTAAAAGGCAGAAGATGGAACTTAGCTTCACTCTGATGGTGAGGTCACTGGGACAGAGCCAGTCTTTCATTCAGGGGTACTTATGGGGTGCCTACTTCATCTGTTTTAGATGATGTACCGGTCACAAGAAGACTCACTATTGCTGAGTAATGGCATACACTGAAACTTTGGTGAACAACAACCATTTTGTTATAGTCACAGATTCTGTGGTTGGGAATTTAAACAGCAGAGATGGCTTGTTTCTGTACGGATTTCCTTTGGGGAGACTTGAAGATTGGGGATAACTTGTCAGCTGGGGATTGGTGAAGCTGGTGGCAGCTTCACTCTCATGGATATTCTGACTCCTCAGCTGGGCAATGTGCTGGAGTCCAACATGTAGCCTTCCCATAGTCTCTCAGTGTAGAGTGGTTTGGGCTTCCTCAGAATGTGGTAGTTGCGTTCAAGAGAAGAAGGGTGGGCACAGCACTTTAGATCTTAGTCTGTAAAGCAAGCTAAGTGGTGTCATTTCTGTCCTATGGGTTGAGTTGGTAGTTCTACCCAAATTCAAGATCAACTTGTATTTTTTTTTTGAAAAAACTTGCAAGATGCAAAATATTATTGTGGCCACCTTTGGAAAACAGTCTGTCGTGGTGGGCCCCAGGTGCTGTACTTATGGACCTTCCAACCCATTGTTTAAGGTGCTTAGACATTGAACTAATCAACAAATCTGTTCAGCACCTGTAGTAGGTCAGTTGTGTCCTAATCTATGGTAATGAGATAAAACAGACATACTCTTTGATTTATTGTGGTAGAAACTGACAAGAAAGAGTTTACATTAATATATAATGGAAAGTCATGTAGTAATAAGTGCATTAAGAAACTAAATAGATTACAAGGACAGGAGTCACTGGGAGGCACTGTTTTACATAAGACTGTAGAGAAGACCCCTCTGATTAGGTGTATTCTGGCAGAGGGATGGGTCAGTACAGAGACCAGGGACAGATGTATTCTTGGCATTTTTGAGAAATGGTTCAAGGACCTCTATGACTGAAACAGAATGAGTAAAGACAGGGATAGCTGAAAATGAGGTTGAGAAAGTAAGGGGTCCGATGATGTGTGACTTTATGATGACTTCAGATTTGACACTGAATGCACAGGAGATTTTAACAATCAGTTTCTGAAGGGTTAAAGCTGCATAACAACCAAATCTCAGTAACCTCCAGCAACTTGTTTTGGTAAATGCTGTGAAGGAATATCCCAAGGAAAACATAAGGCAGTTTACCCGTGGTCACAGTTTACCCTTTAAATATTAGCCCAGATCTACATAATCATTTGACATTTTTGACTCTGCTTCTCATTCTAGGAGCCAAGATGAGGGATCATCCTTCTTGGGAGATTGCTGTCCTGTGACTGAGGGAGAGAGGAGTGTGGAATTCATGGTGTTCATAAAGTTCCTGATTTGGAGTCAGCCTGTCACTTCTGTTTACTTTCCTGTGACCCAACTAAGTCATATGGCCAAGCCTGATGTCAATCGTGGGCATGTAATTCTTCCAGGGAGGATAGAGCACAGTTAAGAACAAGTAACATAAGAACCACTGGAGATTTTTTGCGTGGGTGGTTTAAGCAGCATGATCTAAGTTGCTTTTTCTGAAGATTCCCTGAGAAACAAATGTGGTGTTATCACTGTAGTGAAAGCTGGGAAGGAGAGAGCTGTGGTGCTGTGACCTCTAGAGAGACAGTGAGCAGAGGCCTGCAGGGTGAAGAGGTGTCAGCTCATCTCTGTAACTGTGTACTGGGCACAGCGTCAGGTGCTAAAAGAGTTGCTCAGCCCTTTCCATGCAGATGACACAGATCAGTTGGAGAAAAACCTAGAGAACAGTTAATGCATTGTAGTGTGACTGGTTCCTAGAGAGGGTGGACCCAGGGCTTATGGCAGCACCCAGCATAGTGACTCACTCAATCAGGGACTTCAGGGAAGATGGCCCTTTGGTCCAGAGTGAACCTCCAGGTGATGAGGAGATGTTGGGGAGTCAGGAATAGGAGTCTTCTGGCATAGGGGCCAGCATTCGCAAAAAAAATCTCAAGGGAGAAGGATGGGGGTCAGAAGTGAGGCCCAGGTGTCCCTGCCTTCTCATGGGACCTGACGTCCACCCTACCCTCTTCTGTCCCAGGGGCTTTGTGTGTCTGTCTGGGAGGCATCCCCATTTCACATGCATTACAACTACAAGTCTCAACCTGAGGACACACCCTGCGCTCCTGAGGTGTGAAACAATCAACTCCCATAGTGACGAGGAAATAACAGGAGCAACAGAGGCTCATCCTGACCCTGGAGCGGTCTCTCCTCCTTTGTGGGGATTCAGTCAGAATTACCTCTGATGTTTGCTTTCTCAACTCCATTTTCCTCTCATGGTCACATATCGGACTTTACCCAGACAACTCCTAAGCTTTGGAAGGAAAAGCTTTTCCCTCTGGGGTCAGTTTCTTGGTCACTTTAAACTTTGGGAAGGCAAGGTCTGGTTGCCGAGGACTGAGTAGTGGGCACTTTGTGATAGGGAGGAAGGACTTGGGGCAGCCTCAGCACTCTGTCTGCGGCTCTCCTTTGTGTTGTGCCCTGTTCCTGAGCTGAACAGGTCTTAGGGAGACCCCTTGTCTGCCACTCTAGGCTGTGTGACCTTAGACAAGTTAATCACCCTCTCTGTGATTTAGATTCCTCATGGTCCTCGTGTGAGTTCAGTGAAATAAAGTGTATAACACATTGAACCCAGGCCTGGACCATGATCAAACTCAATAGCTATGCCCACTACCTTTCTTGGTCCTGGTTGCACCTTTCCTTGTGGTGGAAGAGATGGGAGCAGTCAGAAAACCTGGGTTTAAGCCCAGATCTGCTTAACTAGCTGGGAGAACTAGGGCAAGATGCTCTGTTTCTCTGAATCTCATTTTTCTTTTCTGTCAAGCAAGATGAATGAAGGAGATCATTTTTTAAATAGAAACTTTTGTGGTATTTGAGAAGGGACAATTCCTGGTTGTGTAGACACGCTATATGTCGGTCGCCTCCTCCCCATGCTGTTACAACTGAAAACAGCACACCCCCGCCGGATGTTTTCAGATGTCTCTGGGAGCTGGGGATGGTACTGCCCCTGGCTGAGAACCACTGGGTTGACTAAGCTTGGATCCTGCCTGACATGCTGTGTGGTGACAAAGTGTGGATCCCGCAGGGCAGCAGGACAGGGACAGCTCATCAGGGTACTCTGCTCTTGTGCTTCTGAGATGGCATCATTTCCTCTGACTCAGAGCTTATGGGCTCTCAGATAGGGAAGAAGAAAGAGGATTTCCCAATACATGGAGACACAAATTGATTTTGTTCTATGCTTCCTCTTTCTCCCCTATTCATTTTTCAGCAATTGACATATGGTGTTCTTCTGTGATGATGTAGGAGAGGCGACCTTGTGATCATCAGAAATACCTCTGACCTCCAGTAGTGTAGCTTGAATATTAAGGAATGCATTCAAGGAGGCTTCTTAATGCAGGAAAAGGAGGAAAGATGCCTTGAGCACGCTGGCCTGCAGGGAGCCAGACCCACAGGGACCTAGTACTGAGTTCCTAAAATCCATGTCATCTTATGTGCCAAGAATCATTGAGAGGGGAAAGGGCTTTGTTCACACCCTCGAAATTTGCATCGTGGACTTGTGTGGAGCCCATGGAGTTTTCTTGCAGGGAGGAAGCCCAGGGCTGGAAGTCAGACCAGAGGACTCCTGCTGCAGCTGGTACTCTGTGTCCCTGAGGGCCTTTGACAGCCCGAGTCCATCATGTTCTTTTGCCCATTTATTCTCCCGGGGCTGACAGCCCTAAATTATAACACTCCTTGTTGAATTCCATTAATCTTGAGCCAGCAACTTACTGCAAGTTATTAGCTGCTCACCTTGAAATCCTGTGAATAAAGAAGAAAATTACCCTACTGTCCAGAACCCTTTTATTAATTGAATGTGTGGCAAAAGAATCCAGAGGGTGTCATTAATTTCAAGATATGGGGGCTTATTGCCCCCTTTTATTTTTATTTTATTCTTGGGTGCTTAGCTAATTAAATTACTTAAATTTGGTAATTTGGGGGAAGGTTTTCTTTTCTTCCCTGGAATCTTGTATCACAAGCATTTAGTTAAAAGCTATTATTAGTGATGTCTCTGCCTCATCATGGTTAATTTATAGAAGATGAGTTTTGAAGAGTTTGTTGCACTTATCAGATAATTTTATGAACCTTTTGGAACATTTTTAATGAGTTCTTATGAGACTTTCCACAACAATATTCTGTGCATCTCTTTAGTCTGGCGAGAGAAAGATTGCTGATTTAATGGTCTGAAAATTCTGGCATATTTATTTACATTTGACTGATGATGTATTTTAGGTCATTTCTCCTATCACAGATTTCCTGATGAAAGTTAACATTTTGGGGAAGCTTTTATGAGTTTTACTATTTGCTGGGTTATAGCTTTCTTTCAAAGAAGGTCTAGTAATATTGTTTGGAGGGGAAAAGGACTCTGAGTTGGTCTTTGCCCAATGTACAGCATGAGGATTTCTGCTTCCATGGTAAGTGCTGGCTCCTGTCTCACAACCTATGTTCTCACTGAGTTATTCCACCGTCCCTCTGAGTTATTGAGGTAACTGTGTTCTCTACCACGTTGCTAGGTGTACAGTGCTCCAACCAGGCACATAGTTGACTCTAGGAGAATGTTTTCTGATGACATTTGTCAGATAGAAAAATGCAAAATTTCCTCAGCTCAGCAACGCACCAGTAGTTTGACTGAACCTGTGAACTTCTAACTCGGATTAGTCATCTCCTGCTTTCTGCCATTCTTTCATTAAGATAGGACATCTTCCACTAGGTTCCTTAGACACTTGAGCCATTTGTCATCATATGCAGTAGAGTCTGAGGAGTTGTGCAGGGCCTGTGCATGGTGGGGAGGTGGTACATTCAATGTGGTGGTTCCTGCGGTGTCTCGGTGAGGTTCAGGAGAACCACATTCTGATCTGTTGTTTTGATTAAGTACAGAGCCCTTGTTTAGAATGAGAGCATGCCGGAGGCATGTGATAGGCTTAAAACTCATCTTACTCACCATCTTCATGAGGGCCCAGTGTAGTTAGCATGGCAGAGCTGCCTGCTGAGAGTGTAAGGCTTTCCCTGGAGAGAAACTGGAAGGGAAACCT
Organism: Uropsilus gracilis; assembly: GCA_004024945.1. NCBI lineage: Eukaryota > Metazoa > Chordata > Mammalia > Eulipotyphla > Talpidae > Uropsilus > Uropsilus gracilis. The sequence continues at coordinate 116,316 of PVHY01002444.1, forward strand.
GTTCAATTGTGACTGTTATAGGAGGTGCTTGTCTTGGGGTCAGACAGGGGGTGGAGGGGAGGAGTTGGAGCTGTGAAATGGTCCATTTAAATTCTGAGCAATATACTCAACTCTTGCATGTATTAGGGGAGGAATACCTGGGTTTATAGATTCTGCTTTGCTTTTAGTTTTCTTCTCCAGAAATTAGTCTTTTTTTCTGGGCTGCCCTTTTCCATTTAATTTTTTCTCATTTTTGCCCTCAAACTCTTTTCTTCACTACTTTTCTCTTTTTGCTCATCAGTTGAACCCTTCAGTAGGGCAAATACAGGACTATGATGTTTGAATCATGACTGAAGGAATAGAACTTGTGAAGGGAAAGTGTGACAGCAATTGGTGAAAATGAGGTCAGTGGGAGCCTTTTGCACAGAATCTGGGACACTGAGGATTCCCCTTAAGTGTTTGTGAAACGAGTGAGTTTGCACCTTTCATTCACTTGTGTTAACATTATTTCATATTTGCATAATGGCCACTAGGTTGTGTTCTGTTAATTCAGGCAAAAGTTTTCTTCCTGATAGGGGTGCTTATCTTTTAAAATGTGAAGATGACTGAACAGTCAAGAGGTGTTGAATAAATTAGGGTGATCTGGGATGGGAGTTATTTGCAGTTTTAAGTGGAGAGCCCCACTTTAGAAAGCAAACATGCTCACACCCCACAGTGCTATGGTTGCTGGGGAGCTGCCTAAGAAAGTGGGCTTAATTCTATTTACAATCCAAATGTGATTCCAGGTAAACTTGCCAATGTCTGCAGTTTTCTCAGCCCTCCCACTGGTTCTGTGGCCAAAACACTTGTCCAGGGCCATGCTGTATGAGTGGTATTGTTGACTCTCTGGAGTTTGCTTATGCAAATGAAAGATGAAAGATGAAAGGCAGACCCCCCCCCACTGGCTAGGTCAGGACTCCATGGAGTCCAAAGGCTCAGCAAAACAGCCTTTGGGAGACTTCCCCATTTCAGGTTCAGGATCAGGAAAACGGATATTGTAAGTACTGTATCCCAAAGTTCTGTCCTGAACAATCACCATCCTGCCAAGAGGATCTTCTGTGCACTGGCCTGCAGTTTCCTCCCTGCTTTGGTATGACGCCAGACTGTAAGACTGAAGTGGACATTTCAGGACCATTGGTAACATCATGAAGAACATGCTTCAAAACTGGCAGAAGGGATGCTACTCATTACAGGAGATTGGATATGAGTTGTTAGTGGGTTGTGAAAGAGATTCCCTGAGGATCATTGGTCTTGAAAACACAATACTGAAAAGCTAAAACATCAAAAATAGCAAAAGCACCATTCTTCAAATTTCAGCAAAAATATCAAGGCTGAAAAATAGTGTCTGAGCCTGAGTGTGTAAAGAAACTTAGCTGCTTGTTTGGGGGATATGGCCATGCGATTTGGTGGCAAGGGCAAAAAATCTACCCTGTTCAAGTGAAGGCATTTATTTTTAAGATACAGAGATTTTTCCTAGATTCCAACCGAAATTATTGGTTCATGGTCTGTGGGAAGGATTGAGCATCTGACTACTTAGTCTCTCCTCTCTGATTCTCTTTCTTTCATTTATCTTGTAATTTGATACTATAGCTCTAGTCTGTGCTGAACTCTTGCTCTCATGGAACTATCAATGTCCTGGAAGAAGCAGCACAATAAGGAAAACAGCACAATGATAGAGAAGTGTTTGCACATGTGTGTGCATGTGTGTGTGCGCCCGTGTGTGGTGGGTGGGTGGTGGTGGGTGGGAGGATGAGAGGGTTGAGTGGTGGTGGGTGGGAGGGTGAGAGGGTGGGTGGAGAATTTTTTATATAAGGTGGTAAAGAGTACACCTGTCTCTGAGTAGTTGACATTTCCACCAAGATCTGAATGATTAGAGTGAACTCTCCAGGTTAAGACTCGGGGGAGAAGGTAGCCTGGAGGTAGGCTGGTTCAGGAGCAGGCTTTGCTAGACCACTTAGTATTGAGGACAATTCACTCTGCAAGTAGGGGTTTCTACTTCAGATCCATTAGGGGCAATAGTGGACCAATTCCTAGTACAAATCAGAGTGCAGTTCAAAGCACAGTTACGGGTTAAGCAATGTACATGACAAAAATATCCTTTTCGCAGAGAAGTCTTAATGGTTATATCTGAGGGACATTTCTAAATATGCTGCTGTGGACCTCATCTTTGTTGAGTGTTTTGCCCTAGGAGAGTAAAAAATATTCCTTTCTTCCTTTTCCTTTACTTTTTCTCAGTTTAGCAATAACAGGCAGATCCAAAGGCAGATCAGTGAGTAAATCTTGCTTCCTTTGGAATCAATTTTCTTCACTAAAAGCTTATTATATGAAGTCTGGTGAGTACATTTTTTAAGCTTCTATTTAAGAAACCAAATTTTTGTCAAGCCTGAACTCATCTGGGAAGAGAAATAAATTTTATTATTTTTGTTACATCGACAGAGTTCCAGCTTTAGGTTTTGTCAGATATTTTAAACTAAGATAAACAAACCATAGATCAAATAATCAGAGGCTTTATGTGTTGACAGAAAAACACTGTACAGTTGACCTGAGAGTATGATTGGGGGAAGGGAGAGTATGTGTGAACCAAATAAATACTCCTAAAGTACCGTGTGATCTGGAGCTGTGAGCATTCTCTATGTTGGGCTTGCTTGTGGAACTCTTTCACAAGCTTGTTTGAGCTTTATAATTATAAGCATTCTTAGGAATGACTTAATGATTTAAAGTGATCATTAAGTGATCTGACTTTAGTTGAGTGAAACTGTACAATGAGGACTTCTCTGCATTCTGTGACTATATTTTAACATGCACCTTGTTAGTTGTCATGAGCTATCAGTGAGTTTGCTGTGCCAAAGTGATGAACTGTTGTGAGAGGACCCCAAGGAAGAGCTTCAGGGAGTTTTAACTCAGGACTGATGGGTACTTGATGGCGGGTCCCACAGTCTTTGTGTTTCTAGTTTCTTGAGGGCAGGGCTGAGCCCTTGCTGTGGTGAGGTCCATGGGAGGGTGTCAGAAGTCATCCTCACTTAACACTTGTAAATAAGTTATTGGAAACTGTAATTTGAAGGAAAACAATATGTAACAAAAACCAGCCTCCTCTATAGGCTGATGGGAAAAAACAAGAGTGAAGTTGCTAGTTCTCATCACAAAAACATTAAACCTCTAAATAAAAACTCAAAAACACTTCTAATATTACCAAGGAATTTGTATTTACTCACTCATTTATTTCCCAACCCACTTATTCCAGTTCAGGGTTCCAGGTGTCCAGGTGACCAGATCTTCTAGCACCTCAGGGTGCAAAGCAGACATCTGGCCTGGATAGGCCACCCCTTTATCAGAGGGTGCACCACACACCCACACTCATCAGGGTGGGCCAACTAAGAATTGTCTCTAACTTACCTTGCACATCTTTGGGGTGTGGGAGGAAACCAGAGTACCTGGAGAGAACCCCCACAAACGTGGGAAGAAAGAACAAATGCTACAGTAAGAGGTGAAAGATTTATCCGATCTGAAGAGAAACCAGAGTATATGCAAATGATGCAGTTAGTGACCTCAGAAGACTTGTTTTTTTCTCATCAGCTAATGATAGTGAAGGGAAAGATCTCATTTGAGGACCTGCTGTGTGCATCTGGTGCTCAGAGTTTATAACTCCCTGTGTGCTAGGTGTGAATTGTCTCTTGTCAAAAACTGTTGAAGAAATAATCATCAAAAATGAAGATTAATTAAAAACTCAGAGGTGTCTTGGCTCTTGGAAGCACAAAAGACTCAGGAAGGTGGGTTTCACAGTTCAAAGGTTTAACACCTACAAGCCACCAGAGGTTGAGGAGCAGAGCTCTCTCTTCAGTTTTGTCTAGGCAGCTGGTCAAAGACTGTTGGTGTTGGAGAAATGGCTCCCTATTCCCAGGGGTGCTTTTCATTGAATTATCCTAGGCAGAATCCTCAGTGTCTGTTGCTCAGGCATCTCTCTCTTTTTTTCTTTTCTTTTTTAAAAATTATTAATTGAATAATTTATTTATATATATATTTCACATCATTTTAATCAGGCACCTCTCTTTTTGCCCATCTCCCTCTCCCTCCTGTTCTTCCTGTCCTGGTCTCTAACCTTCTAGCTCTGGGTGTCCTTCCTCCTTAAGTCGGAGTTTAAAGAAGCCTGTGCTCTGCTATCCTCTCCCCCTAACCTCTGATGGTGTCCTTTAAGTGGCCAAAGAGAAAGCACTCTTTTTCCCCTTAATGGTCTCTATTTTGAGAAAAAGCTCCCCTGGTCTATCTGACATCCCTAGCACCCATAGCCTTCACCTTGCTAAGTGATCTCTGCCTCCATGGTCCCCTTCACTCTCCCTGGCTCCGCTCATTGAAAGGTGTCCATCTGATTTGGCAGAAAACACATTGTGTGTCGGGAGCTGTGGTTGGGAAAAGAAGAAGAACGCATGGAAGAGATTGAGAATGGGCTAAGACAAAGTCACATACCAGGACTCAGTGAGCATGAGCCTAGCCATTTATTTAGGGTCCCCTTATATATCTTGGCAAAAGAATGATTACAGTGAAGCAATAAGGAAGAGGGAAAAAAACCCAGGATCCCATGGTATGCAGCACATGGGATAGGAGGATCAGGGATTCATTACCTAACAGTAAAAAGATCTATGGGGGTAAACACCTTTATATTTAGAATATGTCTCTTCGGTGTGACATTCCTAGGAGGTTAGGGAGCTGCTGTCACAGATAAGAGACCTGCTGAAGGCATCTCTGGTTTGTCAGAGATGGGTGAGAATAGATAAAGGTGTTCCTTATCTGAGGCATCTTGTCTATTTTCAGCACTCCACAGTTGTGCATCTTGGGTTCCTGGGCTTGTTTTCTCCTGAAGCTTTTGTGGGTACGCTTTGGCAAGCTCTGGTCCAGTACACACTCTGCTGCATGTACCTCAGATGTGGCCGTATTGTGGAGATTTTTGCTGATGTGGCACTCCTGCTCCACCACTTTGTGGTCTGAGTTGCCCATTTAAATTCTTGGTTGAGTGGGACAAGTCTTTTGGCATTTACTATGTACTCAGCACTTAAAGCTGACAATGTGGAAAGGGGATTT
>PVHY01002445.1:0-126810 GCA_004024945.1 Uropsilus gracilis
CCTCCCTCCCTCCCTTTCACTGAACTTAGAGTCTACAAGTCCACCCCTCACAAAGTAGTTTATATAAAAAGCACCCAGGAAGGAAAATGCATGTAAAATTGAGGGAAACAGGAAGGAGAAGTAAAACTTCCAGTGACTTCTGGTGAGGTAAATGCTAATATTTTAGAGATATACAGTTCCATATTGTTGCCAAGAGCCTTATGTGATGAGTGAAAAGCAATCAAAATAAAACTATATTAAATATTCATTTTTTCAGTCAAACCAACCACAATGTGGCTAGCAACTAATATTTGGACTGTGCATTCATGGAGGCAAACTTTTGCTAGTCATTGCAGTTTAGAGACTTCCTATTGAGTGGAACTGTGAAATCTTCCTGTAGTATAGTCCTGTCTTTCAGGAAAACCCTGAATCTTAGTAAGAAGTCAATTTTTGTGCTAGCAATCATTTTCTCTTCTTCCTTTGGTTATTATTTTGCAAAGAATTTCACTCTTCTCCTAATCTGATGGTAAGATTGGAAGCTTTTTATTTGTTTTTAATTATATGAGTATTTTACTTTTTGACCTTTAGAATGATGACATCATAGGACGTCTTCTACTAATCTGAACAATGATTGATTTAGAATGTCTCTATCTCCATGGGATACCTATTTTGAGAGCAGTTGCCTGTGGGTGCTACATTGAATTGTCATTGTTTTCAATTCCATAATGGAGAAAATAAGATGAATGCTATTCTTAAAGCTCATGATCGTTGGAAGACAGGCTTCCTTGTTCTTTTGTCCCAAGATGTGCCAGCTTAGCCTGTGAATTATTGCGAGTTGAGGTAAATTGTGTGCTATGCAGACTAACCAGAAACTTTTATCATTCCCTTAATTATGCATAAGAATGAAATTTGGTGATAGTATCCAAGGTTAGGGTTTTTGCTAGAAATATCTTTTCTATCAAAGAAAATTACCTATATGGTAGGACAAATATCTAATTACTTAGTATTTGGTTTATGTCATATGAATCACCATCTCTATGTCATATGACACTCTCCTCTCTCTTTGAAACCCCAAATTTTGCCCCATTCTTTAACTCAAGGTATGTACCCTTATTTTGTCCCAGTGACTTTAGAATTCACATCCATATGGATATTCCACATATATGTAATTAAATTTATTTTACTGTTACTAATCTCTGATGTTAATTCGATTGTTTGATTAGCTGGAGAAGAACCCAGAGGGACAGAGGGAAATTTCTTTTCCACCCCCTTTGTATTCTACAAAAATACTGCATTCATCAGAATCTTGATAGTATTGATACTAAAGATAATATGTTAACATTATAAGTAAAACATTAACTATAGATTTCTGAACAAATACAAGTACAAATACAAGTACTTTAGTTCAGAACTGAGTACTGAATGGTGATATAGCCTAAAAATTACTGCTTATCAAGAGGAGGTAGGTAACATTCACATTCATACAAAATAGCTCCTACAGGAAACATATATGAGAATGGATGTATCTAGCAGTGAGTATGATACTTTGCAGTATCATAAAATTTATGATACTTTGCAGTATCATAAAATTTCATTTCATTGTGAATAAAGCCTCACACAGGACAAGTGATACATCTAAATGACAACTGGTTAGATTGGGAATTGAACATCAATACATGAAAACATAAGTAGTACTGAATATCTTAAGACCAAGCAAGTGTCGTTTTGCTTCTACTATATAAACCTTGGATAACACTTGGACATACTGCATTTTGTTGGAGGGTTTAATAAAACAAAGAATTGGTACAGTGTCTGGCATGTTATACGCATTTCATAGCATAGTCACCATCATCATCATCACTTAAAATGTTAAAAAAAATTTAAAAAAATCAGTGAATCCACAGAATGATATGTCAATAAGCTAGACTTCAAAAGTCTATCTGAGGATTGCAGAGTAGAGATACTCAGCTGATATGTTTAGTGCATAAGTCAATAGGAAAAGAATATTTCTTAACTTACATTTTACATTGAGTATTGATGGTTCTAATATTTTAAAAATTTGATTAATTAAAGCAAGTGATAAACAGGAAGATTGGCTTGACTCTTACCAACCCCAAATAGTTCTACAACAGTATTTTGACAGAACAATATCAATTGGCAATCTTAGGAAAATCTACCTGGGAACTGCTGAAGTCAGTGTCTTTCTGGAATATGGTTCCTTCTTTTATGAACATTGAGTGTGAGACCTTTGGAATTATTTGCATTCATCTTACTTGTTTCAACAATGGCTTTTATTTCTTCTGCAGCTTGTTGCTCCAACATTAGGGTTAGAAAATTTTATTGATACAATATGCCAAGTATTTAGCTTTAACAAGACAATGGCAATGAAACAAGTATTTTGAGGAACAAATTTAGGGAAAACTTGTGAGTAGATGAGTTTTCAAATGTATTTTCCCAGTACAAAATGTTTCTTTGCTAAAAGTGGCAGTGGTCTGATTAGGGAGGTAGGGGATAATTTTTCATCATTTAAAGAGATGTGATCAATAAGAATCACTTTACTATAACTGATAATAGTTAAGATAACAAACAATACATACACAAAATAGTCATAACTGACATTTCATTTTAAAACAGAATTTAGGTACTGAAATATGGCATTTAGGAATCTACTGTCAAATGACTTTAATTTATGAGAATATAGATTAATTGTCCATTAGGAAATGACATAAATTAACAACATTTTACTTTTTGTGTATGTGAATGAGAATTAGAATTGAAAAACATAATTATCATTCATAGAGAAATTATGAATGAATCAGATTTCAACTCCATCATCTGATTTCCATTTAATACTATATCAATATCAATATGATATGGAGTATAGTCATGGTTAGAACTGATATGAGTCTAACTAGTGATTTCTGGTAACTGTAGACCATCAACTATGTCTTATGTAAGCCTCTACTAAATAAAGTTGTCTTCGTGTGCAAATCAGGAATGACAAAGCTAAATGTTTTCTTTACTTTTTGTTGTGAAGATGTTTCTTATTTACAAAGAAATATAAAACTTCTAAATTTAATAGCAATGTTTATTTTGGGTTTCAGAAGAATTTTAAGAAGCTGTTTTCTCACAGACGTTCACTTACCTATAATCAATTCTCAGTATAGTCACTGACACTTTAATCCGTGTGCTCTAAACAGTCACACATGATTAACCAATAATACACTGTTATTTTCTTTTGGTTCACATTTTAAGTACATTAAATTTGTACTATTCCAGTAAATAATAAAGAAATGATTAAAAATTCAAATTAGTGTTTTTGGATTCTCTGGGAAGATACCTAGGAAAGGAAGCACAAGGCCATATGGCAGGTTATTTTTTAGTAGTTAAGGAACCTCCACATTTCTTCCCATAGGGGATTAACCAGTCCATATTCCCACTAAGACTATAAGAGCATTTATTTTCTTCATACCCTCACCTGTACTTGTTTATATTTTTTGTTTGTTGTTTATAATATGGACCATTGTTAGTGGTGTAAAGTGGTATCTCATGTGGTTCTGATTTGCATTTCCCTGTTGATATTGATGCACATGTGCTTTTTGGCCATCTGTATGTCTTGGAGAAGTGCCCATTTAAAACCACTTTCATTTTTTGCTTGGCTTGTCTGTTTTCTTTTGTTGAGTTTTATGAGGTCTTTGTATGTCCTTGATATCACTCTATTCTCATCTGTACAATGTGCAAACACATTTTCCTATTCAGAAGGGTTTCTCTTGATTTTAGTTATTTTTTTGTTCAAAAAACTTTGTTTGAGGTAGTCCCAGTTATTTGAAGTCTTCTTTGTTTACTTTGCTACTAGGGATGGACCCAGAATAGTGTTTTTAATGTTTATGTCATGAAGTGTATTTCCTAGGTTTTCTTCTATGTATTTTATGATTTCAAGTCTTGAATTCACAGCTTTTATCCATTTTGAGTTGATTTTCCTGTATTGTGTGTTATAGTTTTATTCCTAGATAATTGGTCTAGTTTCATTCTCTGGCATTTGGCAAGAGTTAATTTATCCCAACACCATTTACTGGGGAGATTGTCCTAGCTTCAGTATATATTTTTCACTTGTCTATGAATGTATGGTTTTATTTCTGAACTTTCAATTTTAGTACGTTAGTGTGTATATACCATTTTGTTGTTCTAGTACCATACCATTTTAATTACTGTGACTTTACAGTGTAGTTTGAAGTCCGGATGTGTAATTCCACTATTTTTCTCCTTTTTAGTTTGAAGAGATTTGGATATTCATGGTTTTTTGTGATTCCCTTTGATTTCCAGTAATCTTTTTTCAGTTTCTCAGAAAAATGCTATTGAAATTTTTATTGGGATTGATTGCATTTTATCTATAAAATTCACTGGATAACATGGGCATCTTGGTAATGATTATTCCAAACCATGAGCAAGAAATGTATTTCCATTTCTTTGTGTCTTCTATTTCTTTTAAAATTGTCTTTTCATTGTATAGATCCTCCGACTTCTTTTAGGTTTATCTCCAGGCATTTAATTTTTGGGGAGGGTGAAATTGCAAATGAGATGACTTTCTTAATTTCTTCTTTGAGTTTATTGTTTGTATAATATGGTTTTCCTGGTTTATTGTTTCAGTTATTTGGGGTTTTGGGATTTATCTATGTGTATTATCATCTGAAAATAATGATAACTTTACTTCCATCCCAGTTTGGATGCATTTTATATCTTTCTCTTGATAACTGCTCTAGCTAGAACTGTAATATGATAATGAATAGTAGTGGTAATAATAGATATCTTTCTCTTATATCAGATTTTAGTGGGGAGACTCAGTTTTTCACTATTATAATGATGTTAGCTGTGGGTATGTCATATGTAGTTTTATTATGTCAAGATATTTGTCATTTATATCCAATTTTTAAGGTTTTCCATCACAAATCTTATCAAAAGCTCTCTTAGTATGTATTCATGTGATCATACAGTTTTTATTTTACTTTTTCTGCTGAGTTACATAGATTATTTTTATATGTTGAACTAGTGTGTAATCTTTAATTAACTAAAAGAATTATTGAACCTAACCAAAAAATAACAATATAGTAGGCGTATAATCATTTTCTGAAAAGAAAACTTGAATTTTAACTTTAAAAATAATATGATATAATGTATAATGTTTACAGATAATGAGAATTCTTATTTTAATGTAGGACTTTAAATATAAAGCCTAGAATTATAGATAATAGAGTTCACAATGTATAAGTCAGGTATGTATTAGAAATGTCTTCTTCATATTTTAGACTTTTATCACTAGTCCTAATAAGGTCTGTCTAGAATATTCTCTTTTACGTTTAATAGTGTTTAAATTTGGTCTTGGTTATATCAACTTTTTTTTTTTTTTTGGTATTGAATTCCTTTTTATTTCCACAAAAGAGTATTGTCTGGCGTAGACAATATAATGGTTAGTGACCAAGAGAAAGAGAGAATTTTATTTTAGAAAGAGACAAAGAGCCCCCAAGAACAAATTCACTTTGCCTTTATACTACTTAGCTAGGTACAATTCTCTGGTTCTCACTTGTGCATAAGTAACAACATAGAAAATTATTTTTCCCTTGTTTTCTTTAACAATTAAAATTATTATAAAATATTTTACATTTGCCTACCAGTTTTTTTTTATTTATTGGGTTACCTTATTTTATGCTTCTAACAGCTTTTTTGATGTGGATGTTATTAATCAAAACAAAGGAAACTGAAGATGATTGCATAAACGAGCTTGTACAAATGTATCCAGTAAAAAGCAAGACAAAGACTTTTAATCTCATCTGATCTAAATTAGGTCTCTTTACACTACAGTATATTTTGTTCAAAATAATTCTGAAATAAGGTAAAAAAGGGACAGAAGCCACCAACTAGCAAGCCACATTTAAAATCTGGTTTCTGCCACCAACGTTCCCTCAGGTTCATACCACCTGCACATAACAGTTGCCAGTCAAATGCAGTTTAACAACAGGGTTTATTAACAAAGGAATTCAACAGGGAAAACAAAAAGTCCTTAAAGTCACAAATGGACAGTTGTCTTACCCCAGCCACCATTTTCAGTCCCAAAGGTCTCAGAGACACACGTCCATGATGGTTCCCCTTTGCTCTCCAAACTTGTGAGGCAGACATTCTGCCAAGTCCAGTCTTTCTCCAGTGTCTTCTCTTTGCTTCTTCTCCAGTGTTTCAAATTGCTCTACTTCTCTAAGACTTTTCAAACTTCTTCAACAAAATGTTGATCCCAAATTAGCTTTCCAAATCCCTGGCTATCTCTAGGTACCAGCTCACTATGCCACTTCAGTGTCATGCTCTCCACACTGGCCACTCTTCTGCTGGACATCATGACTCCTTGCCACCACCAGCTCACTCTTCCAGGAGGCTTCTGTCTAGCTGGTCACTCAGTTTACTCTTTACCTATCTGCCGTTCTCATGCCTCTCCTCTCCCCAAAAGTCTGTATCTTCTCCTTTCCTCTCTCTCTCCCTCTCTTCCTGCCTCCCTCCCTCTCTCTCTGCCCTCTCTCTCTCTTTCTTTCTCTCTCTCTGCCAAAGGCTCCATTTTTCCTTCTCTTCTTCACTTGAGATTTACAACAAAGTAAAAGTACCTTTTCTGTTTAGTCCTTTTTTACCTCTGTATTTTTCAGCTAATGGTATCAGTGCCTATATTTTAATATTGTCCATATTGGAGTCCCAACTTCAATTCTACATTTTTGAGTATTTTTTTTACCATTACATTTAATATGCCATAACTAGTTTATATGCCATTCAGGGCCCAAACAGTAGGACTTTTCTTTCCTCCTTACTCTTTTTGAGAGTCAGTCATTCTAAGGTTGGGGTCTTTCCTATGGCTTTTTTAGCAGTAACTCCACAATGTTGGGCCACAAATATAACATCACCCCACTCTTTCTCTTCCATAATTCATTTCTTCCAAAATGAAGAAACCAAAGTCCAAGTCCATTCTGTATCTGACAATCTCACAACCAGTTGTCAAATATTTGGATAATGCCTCTGAAAGAATTTTTAAGAAAGTAACTCTGTTTTTAAGGCAAAATGTTACCAAAATGTCTATATCAGATGTCTCAGTAGTCTTAGATCTCATCTAACCTGGTTTCTGTTACTGTGAGTTTGAGTTGACATATACTGTAACTGTATGTCCATTGGGATTTGTTTCTGTTCATAATCCCCCTCTATGTTACCATCCTTTTACTTGTGAACAATCTCAATTTTTTAAAACAGTTGCCTGCAGTCTTTCTATTATGCTATTTGGCTTGTGGCTCACACTTGGGAAGAATTTTTTTCCCTTTCACCAGATTGTAAGGCCACCAAATGTAAGCTTTATCTTACCTTCATTTACATGTATTCTCTAATGTTGATATTCAATCTATGGGACTGATCATTTTAACATTCTACAATCCCAGATGATCAAGCTAAAAATATTCATGTTTCAGGACAGAATTCAAGAAGAGAATTTAATACCTTGAGATAATATTCAATGAATGTGTTTGGGAGAAAAGTTACATTTGTCAGCACTACTTAACTACAAAAGGGTGGCCATAAGGATCATTTCCAGCCTGTCAGTCTGCACTATGTGCACTGTATTGAAGGCAAATGTCCAATTATCTTCAGCCAGACTTGGATCAGTATGACTGGGGAGAAACACAAATGTCTGAAATGCTTCAGAGTCTGATTATAGTCAACAGAGAGTCAATGCCAAGCCTCCATGGATCCATAAAAAACCTGTCCAAGTTGGCAATTTACTTTGCATTTTTCTGTACAGGATAAACTTTTGGTTTTCTGAAGTTGTTTCATCTAACCCATAGATAAGAAATGTAATCAGAGTACCTTTTCTTTGGTTTTATATACTGTCTATATAACTACATTTCTGCATAATGCCAAAAAGAATTATCACTGATTACAGTGACAGCTTTGGGTTTATATGAGTCATATTGAAGATTCTTATTTGCTTACTTAACTCATGCTCTAGATCAGCACTATATGTAGATTAATATATTTTTACATATGGTATTTTCTTTTCTTTCCTTCCCCACCTAATTCCACAATGTTGTCTTAAAGAAAGAGTTATTTTCTCACTCTGGTTAAATAATTGCTTTGAAGCAGTGTTGGCCAATAATCCTAGGGAGAAATACTAGACACATCTCAAGACAGAGTTATAACTCAGTTTCAGAGAGCTCATAGAAGTGCAACAAGACTAATGTCTCATTTAGGCATTGTCTAGATGAAGAATTTGGTTGCCATCCTTTTTAATTTGAATGTTGATTTCTCACTTGGTACATTTCATCAGTTTCAATAAAAAAATGTATGCATACTACTTTATAGTCATTTTCACATTAATGGAAATGTATAGAAGAAGCCAGGAAATCTCCACTTGCCAATCTATTCATTTCCCTCCAAAAAACCTTTTCACTATTATTCATTTTGATACATAATAAGAATTCATACAATAATAGATTATAAAAGTTCACTTTTTAAAAAATTATATATTCATGGATTATATCACTTGTTTCCTACTAAAGTAACATATTGAATCGGGGCTGCAAGTAACTGTGTCACTTTTCATTTACTAAACTACTATCAAAAAAATCCAAATGTTAGGGGAAAAGACTAATATATTTGGTCCTGAATCTGGAATTCAAAGTTTGAAACCGAAGTTGTTTGGTTTTTCATAAGCACACTAAAGACCTCAAAACAAAGAAGAAAATATTGCTTTCAAACAGTAGAATTTGCCTTCATGGATGGCTCAGAGTTGTAACTAAACCCCCAATGTTTACGAAATGAAAACTGTGTGTAGGCAATAAAATATGGAGAAATAACAGCAATAGTGTATAAAATATGTTTTGAAATGATAATGGAAACTACAGACAATCTTAGATGATTCTAGGTAGAAAACAGAACCAGAATTGAGTTGATATACTTCATTCTTTAAGAGAAGTCAATGATTCAAGTTTTAACTTTTGATATTTTTATTAGTTATTTTTTTAACTTCTAAACAGTTCCCTCTGCCTATGGCTTGCCATGTTCACATCTGTCATAATGGCACACTTTTAAAATTCCTTCTGTTTTCTTTCATCATTTTTCATTTTTTTGTCTTTGAAAGCTGATGAATTTCTTCTAGGAATTCTTCTTCTACTCACCTGTCATATATTGGAAATTTCTAATACATGAAAAATAGGTTTCCTAAATTTTAAGTATGGGAAGAAAACTACTTGTTAATTCTTTTGGAGACAAGATACATATCAACCTGGAAAATCTTGCACATGGGTATGGACATAGTGCTCTCTTTTTCAGAAATGGACTCCCAGCCTCCTCTCTTGAGGTTAGCTGTCCTATTTAAATAATTAGGTAAGTTATGAATGAACTAGATATAAGGGGGATTTTTCTCATAAAACTCTTTGCTATAGATGGAAGAATATTTGCTCTATGGAAGCCATGTTGCTTAAACTCCTGAATTCTTGACTAAACCAAGGTGGGGGTGTCATGCCTGTCAAAGACTACTTAGCACAGGTTTCTTTCCATAGCTAATCTTGCTGCTCAAAGGCCCTTGACACCAGAATGGAACCTTTAGAATAGCAGCATCCAAAACGAAGCTGGCATTACTCTATATTCAAACATATGTCATTCTGAATTATATCCCCTGGTAACCTGTAGCACTTGAAGGTAGAAAACTCTCCCTAGAAAGAGAAATAAAAGAATATTGTTTAAATAACCTCTATCTCTAGATGATTTAAAATACTTTGACAGATTTATATTTTTATTTTAAAATGAATCAGACAAAATCCAATGAGAAAAGCAGCATCTGTTATTAATCAATAGTCTTGCAAGAAAATTAAAATGGTCTCTGTTTCTCCCCTGAAATCTACTAATAATTTTTTTTATCCTATGCCACTCATTGAGATCAGATGCATTTACTCTGCATCAGATTTTGGAATTGCATAAATAATAAAGTCCTCTAGGCTGATGGCATAAGAACATTCATGCAACAATATAATCATGAGAAAAATCTATATTTAATTTAAAGCATTCTAACACTGTAGAATAAGATTAATTTTAAACTCCTTTGTTCTCTGAGGCCAGGTTGTACCATAACTAATGTTTTGTATTAAATCTTATGCCATTTTATCTGGGATTATATCTTATTTTCTCTGTTTATAACTTTGGAAATTATTGTAACAATACACATGACAACGGATATAAGCAAGTATGAATGGGTAAAACAGCATGATGCACAACTCACAGCAAGTGTAAAGTGTAAATGCAGCCAGTATATATGTGTTTCTTTTTTTTTTTTTAACTTGACAATCTCTTAATCTTTTATAGCGAGTTCAGTGATGGTTTTCCTTGTTTCAGAACCTGTCATGGCACTCATTTGTGATCATTTTTCTTGCTGGGATTAGTTGACATTTATCACTTCTAAAATTCTGGTCAGTTCAACAGATGTCAATTTTAATCACCAAGTACCAAACAATGTGAGAATTCCAGAGTTTACCTTTGTATCTATGATTACATTTTAAAACAGCACTATTGTTCATGAAATGACCTAAGCTGGCAAAAATTCAAAATACAGGAGGTTTCTGAATAGAGGCCATTCCTTTTGCTCTCCCTAAAACCTTTAACTAAATTACTTGCCAGCCTTGAAAGTAAAAATAAAGAGTAGTGGTGTTAAAATTTCCAAAGGGTTTGCAAGTTTCATGTAAAACTAAACTATCTTTGTATGGCCTTGGCTGGTCTGGATAGCAAATTCCTATGCTAGAACTTTGCTACTGCAACTCAGCTTTATTGCTGACATTTAATTTTCATATTTCTCAAAGAAAATTGTCAGACTCGTTAGTATGATCTTAAAGCTGGGTTTACAAATGTCTTTCTGGAATAACAAGATAGGCATCTGCTAAAAAATTACTGAATGTGCCAGCTACCTGTGATGTCTTCATTTGGACAATACTATGGAAAACTTGGGGCTTGCTCTACTCTATCCAAGAGGATCCATTTGAAACAAAAAAGATTCTCTTAAACCAAAGATCATTTATGGTCTATTGCTTTGCCCTCCCTCTCAGCGGAGGAACAGAACTGGGAATGTGAGGTAAATATAGAGAATTTTGTAAAATTATTAGAAATAATTATCTCTTGGTAAAGTACAAAGTTGTGATTTCCTCTGAAATTTGTAGTAGAAGTGCTTTCCCCTCACTGGTCACTAGAGGTTTCAAAGTCGAATGATCTTTGTTTAAGAGTATAGGGGAAAACTATTTCAGAAGCAATACTTTACCCAGAGGAAATGATTTGCCCATGTCCAGAAGGAACACAGAAGCCAAAAGCATGTGTTTCACAGCTGGCATACCTTGGATATTGAGGACCCAGTGGATTTGCCAAGAGGCAGGATCAATGAGATACTAGTGATGGGTAAACAGTAACAGCTTCCCAAATGGAGATCAGGGTTCTTTCTGTGGCAAGCAATATAAATTAAGAATAGAAATGCCATATGTTATAGCTATTCCATGTTTGGGTATTTATCTGAAAAATATGGAAAACACTGTTTCAAACAGATTGAAGTGCTCCATGTTCATCAGTGTTATTCACAAGATTTGGAAATAGCCTATGTATCCATTGATGAAGGAGTTCATAAAGAAGGTGTGGTATATAAACACAAATAAATACTATTCAACTATTACAAAAATAAATATAATCCTGCCAATTATAACAATATGGGTGGATCTAAAAGGTGTTATGTTAACTGAAATAAATCAGACCGATAAAGACATGATTTCACTCATATATGGTAAAGAAATAAAAAATATGAATGAATGATAACCAAAACAAAATTTTAGATTATAAGACTGAATTCATGGTATCAGAAGGGACCATAAATTGAGATATAGGTGTCATTTATATGATACTAGATGGGAACTAGAATGTAAGGTAAACATAAGGTATTGATTTATAAGGTTGTGTAATGGGCTAAACTTCACTAGTAGAGAATGACTAATAACCAGTTACTCTCTTGGTACTTTCACCTACATACCTAAATGTAAGATAACTCAAGTCCAGGTAACAACAATAATGGAACTTATCTAAAAAACAAGGGAAAACAAAGAGTCATTGAGACCACAAGTAGACAGTTATCCTAATTATTGTCTGAAAGTCTTAAACAAAAGGCCAAACTTCCAAGATGGTAACTGCCTGCCACTGCAAACCTGAAATAAGTATTCCAGACAAGAAGCCACATGGCCAAGATGACATCTTTCATATTCTGAACAAAAGGCCAAGATGGCATCTCAATATTTTCACCTCGTTCATTTATGGGAAGTCCACAGATTTCATTTCCAAACAAAAGGTCTGTATTTGAGTTTCTAGTAGTAATCTCTTCTTCAGGGTGGACAAACCTCGAGATGGCCGATCTCTGGGACAGCCACCTTTAGGGGATGAGGTCCACAGTGGCTCCCCTTGGGGTCTAAAACCTGAAATAATTGTTCTTAGGGGATGAACTCCAGAAAATAGCTCCCTCCTTCTTCTGCAACTCCTTATCACCTTTATCAGAATCTCCACCTATAGTGATTCTTATCATCAAGACATGTCTCATCAGTGCTATTTCTTCTTACCTGTGCCATTCTTAAGGGGCACCTTAATATCAGTCTTGCTTTGCAGATCTGGTTACAGCTGTATACCTGAAATTTTTATAATCTCATAAAACAATATTAATTCATTTATGCACAGATTTTGTTTCTCCATTTCAATTGCTGAATCATCTGCTCAGCTTTTAAGGCAGATGTCAACCCCAGCCTCAGAAATCATGACTGTAACTTAGTGAGCCTGGGAGCAAGCTCCTAGCCTAAGGCATAGTCTGAACAGTAAACCATGCATAAAAAATAAAACAAAGAAAAATATAAGACAAGTGTTATTAAATAGATTGAAGATGATCATGACCCAAGTAGGAGGAAGGAGGAGGGTACAATGGGCAAACTATGAAATCAAGATATAATTTAAAATGAAATAATGAAATTAAACCTTAAAGTTCAAAAAATAAAAACTTTGAGAAGTTTTCTTTTGATTGTTTTGTTTTTATAACTTATTTGACACAGTTCCACAGATCATATCAGATCTAGTCAGGGATCTGATTTTTAAAATGGATTTCCCAGATGATATGAATACAAGTGGTTTAAGATTATATTTTAATAACCCAGCAACCTAATCTAATCTCTTTCTTGACTTTCAATTGTGAGAGACAGAATATATCTTTGTGTAAAACATACATCTGCAAGAAACATTTTTTACTCATTTGGGTTAATTTTACACTATATTAGAAGAATGATTTACAATTCTCTAAAATATTGACCAGAAACTACAATTTGTGACATAGGTCACAAAAATAGTATCACAATAGATTTTGTGTTAATAGATGCTCTCGTGGGATTTAAACTAGGTTCCTAGTGGATAGGTTAGATAAGACTAATAGAGAATACTGAAGAGTGTTCATGACTAAGGTAAGTTTTAGTTGTTCAGCTTTTGTGAAAGTTCATTCAGAAAACTTGATCATTCCAATATAAATTTCTACTGAAATATTGCAAACCAGACTTTCAGAATGGGTGTGAAAGATGGTCCTACAACTATTGAAATACCAGTCAGTTAATTCATTTTGTCATTTTCCTGAACTATGGAGGAAAAGTTTAAAAAGGGACAAATTAAAACTATATAAAAATACAAGACATGGACTTTTTTCCTCAAGGATTTTATAGATTAAGTGAGGAGTTCAGTGTCATGCATGTGAAACACGTGTGAATGATTTAAAATAAAAAGTATAATTAAGTACTAAAATAGGAGTTAATTTTAAATTGCTAGGAACAGAAATCATATAAAATAAAGAGTGCACAATGCAAGAAAGATGACTAAATGTTGAGCATTTCAGGGAAACTTCAAAGCACTAAATCTATCTCTTTAATTTTTATTGATTACACACATAAAATTTGGATATTTTATATAAATATAAATACATATAAATTTTATATAAATATATAAACTAATAAACATATAAAATTATATACACATATAAAATATTTATCATTGTATATCCTGAAGTTCTCTTACTACCATATCATCAATAAATCATCATCTTAATCTCTTGTGCTCAGCCCTGATTTCATCCTCCCTCTCTCCCCCTTGCTGTATGCTTTAGTCCTGCTGTCAGTTTGTTAGTTTTGACTTTTTCTTGATCTTTTGTCTGCTTTCCTTATATCCCACCTATAAAGGAGACCATCCAGTTTTGTTTTTCTCTTTCTGGTTAATTTTTACTAGTATGATTCCTTCTAAGTCTATCCATGTTGCCACAAATGCATCATATTTGTGGTTTTTTTTTTGGTTGCTGAATAATATTCTATTGTGTAAATATACCAAAACTTTTTCACCTATTCATCAATTTTGGGATTTTGGTTGGTTTCCAAATCTGGTTATTCTAAATAATGCTGCAATACAAATCCAAGTACGGGTGTTCTTTTGAATTAGTGTTTTGGTAACCTTTGGGTAGATTCCCAAAAGTAGAATTGCTGGATCTAGATAGTGACAGTTCCATTTTCAGTAGTTTGAGGGTCCTGCATGCAACTTTCCATATTGTTTGGGCCAGTTTGCTTTCCCACCAGCAGTCTGAGTGTTTCTTTTTCTTTACATCCATGCCAGTATTTGTTTTTGCCCATTTTCTTAATATGGGCCATCCTTTTTTTCCTTTTTTTAATTAATTAATTTTTTTTGAGACTAGGTCTCGCTATTTTTGCCCATGGAACCCTAGGCTCATATTGCCCGGGGTACCACGGACTCAAGCAATCCCCAGACTCAACTTCCCAGGTAGCTGAGATTACAGGTGCACGCCACCATGCCCAGCTATTTTTTGGAACTAGGTCTGCTGTGTTGCCCCGCGCGGGACTTGTACCGCGATCCCTAGCCCCAGTTGCTTCGTAGGCTGAAGCTTACAGGCACGAGCCACAATGCCTGGCTAATATGGGCCATTCTTACTGGTGTAAAGTGGTAATTCATTTTATACAAACAAAAAGACCAAGAAAATATAAACAGCTGGGACTACGTCAAACTGAAAAACTTCGGTACTGCAAAAAAAAAAAAACAAAACCAAAACAAAGAGACACACAACCAAATGGAAAATTTTTTACATCTCATTCAACTGTTAAGAGTCTGATATTAAAGATACATAAAGAACTCACACAATTCAACAAAAAGAAAACAAAAGGCCCTGTCAACAAATGGGGATAAGTGTTTAAAAGACACTTTTCCAAAGAGGAAATACAAATGACCAACAGGTATATGAAAAAGTGGTCAACATCACTGATAGTCAGGGAAATGCAAATCAAAACCACATTGAGATACTATCTAACACCAGTATGAATGGCCCATATTAAGAAAAAACCAACAAAACCAAAAAGCAAGCAAACAAACAAAAAAACATGCTGCTGTAAGTACTGGCAGGAATGCAGAGCAAAAGGAGCACTTTTGCACTTTTGGTGACAATGCAAACTGTTCCAGTCACTATGGAAATCTGTGTAGACAGAGGACCCTCAAACTACTAAAATGGAGTTATCATTCCATCAAGCCATTGAATTTTACTCACCTGTTTTAGTGCCAAAGAAAAATAATACACAATCCTATACATAAGACCAGAATCAGAGTTGGAAGAGACATCAAAGAGTTGTAATTCCCTGAACCCCATTTGTGTAAGAATTTACCAAATAGATGACTTCGTGGCATAATTGCAGATGATTGTTTTAATGGATTATCATATTTCCATATGATGGGATTTTATGCATTTTGAAATTACGTTAAAACAATTATCCTAGTAACAGTAAGATGAGTGGTTTTATGTTTTTCACAATATTAAATTAAAAATAATTAAAAAATAAGTACAATATAAACCCAAAATTTTAGAGGGAGCACTAAATAAAATAGCTGCTTTTTAGATGATAGATACTGATAGATGATAGATAGATAGATAGATAGATAGATAGATAGATAGATAGATAGATAGATAGATGGAATATATAGGTAGAATGATGTATGTTTGCTTGTGTACAATTTTCAAATAAAGACTAAGTGAATTTTTTTTTAGTATTCCATAAATCAGGAACAATAATTAGCTGATAAGACAACATAATGCATTTGTTGAAATAAAACATTTTTGAAGAAACCTAAAAGTGTACTGTGTTTTGAGGAGGACTTTAATTCTGGCATTGCTTATTGTTAATGCTTTGTTAAAATCAAGGGTAGGATACCCTTTCCTGAAGGAGATATAATCTATCTGCCAGAAAAGATAATCCATTCTACTTAAGCAGTAGACTATGTGATGGTGAGACAAGGCATATGATCCAGCAACAAAGCCTGAATAGCAACCCACCAGGTAACAAAGCTATCAAACAGATCAAAGGGGTCACTTATAAAGCCTGGGTTGGGGACCAGTGATTTGTGCTGACATTTAATGTAAGTGGGTATAGATGTGCAAGTGGAAGGCAGGGCAATGTCTGCAAAACAAGACTGACCCAGCAGAGGAAAATTCCTAATAGTGACAGAAACACTCTCAGAATTTGGGGTGAGCACACATTTATCTGGAGAAAACAGAGATTTATATATCAGAGTACATGATTAAAAGATGGAACTTTTGAGAAGAATAATAGGTAAAGTCTTAGAAACAAAAACTTCAGATTGAAATATAATGATTATTATTTCTTGTAATTTTGCTTTATTTAGTTTGTCTTTAGCCATCTTGAAAGCAGAGGAATAAAAGATGACATCGGTGGTCCGTTTTTCACTTATCTTTAATTTTTATTATACATGTGGAAATAGGCTTCTATATTCTATTTAATTTATTTAATACTTTATTTACTCAATTTTATTTATATTCTATTTATATCATAGTAGAATTATAGAATTCTTATCAGAACTCATCATAGCCTATGTACACCAAAGGACCCCTGCTAATATTAGGAATTGATTTCTTTATAATAAAACACTGATTTAATGATAAAAAACAACATTTTAGGTCTTAGTTCATTGCTCAAAAGAAAGCACTGTTGTATTACTTGTGTGCTCTCACAATTACTTTGTACAAAGCCTACTTCTCACAAAGAGAAGATGCAAATGGTCTAACTTACATTCTCTGCTTGCCTTATAATGAGAGAACAATAGGCAAAGCACAAAGGCTGGTGCAAAAGTTAAGAATGCATTGAATTCTGGCTGTGAGGAGGAGGAGAAGAAGCACATCTAAGAATTTCCCATTAGTAAACTGAACTTTGAATCTCAAACATTAGTGAGTTAAGATTTTTAAAAAGGGAAGAAAAGAAATGTGACACTATGTCCTCCAAAAATGTTAACTCTCCCACCAAGTGGGCCTGATACAATTAGGGTGGAAATAAAAGGGTCATCTGTTCTAGTTCATCAGACAGACCACCAACAATACTTACTTGAAACCTCCCAGAATCAAGCATGCCCAACTTTTTCTTTTTCAAAGGAAATATTGCTAGGTTCAACAGACACAGATGGAGCTCTGAGGATTGCTATGCTCCTGCTGTCACCATGGAAGTCAGGGCCATCAATCAGTGTGTTTAGTCTGCTATGCTTGAAATCGAGGCACTGGGATAAGAGGAGTGGGACTTCTTCCTTGTCTCCTCACCTGTTCTCAGCACCTACAACAGGTGGTAGTGAAGAAAAACCATACAAGGATTTTGAATGTTTCAATGTTAGTTGACAAGGATGTAGAAATAAACTCCAAATTAGCTATTTTTTCAAGAAGACAATGTAAAGTACTATAACTACATCCAAGTTTGCAGAGTCCTGGATCATCAGCAGCACCCAGATCATTTTAGAAAAAAACTAGAATTTCAGGTGTCAAGTTTCTCTATTTAATTAAAACCTTAATTTTAAAGGAATCTCCATGTGATTCTTTATGTATATTAAACATTTATTAGCATTGGTGTAAAGAGTGTAACAGAGCACTCAGTGATTGGTTAATAATAATGAAGAGAAAAGGAAGTTAAATATATAAAACTGTTGTTACACTTTTTATCCTTCCATTTTGGATTGCCTCGAATTGACATTCAAAATCTTAATTGATACCAAACAATATTTTATTTTTTAATACATGATCATTTGATGTGTTAAAGCAAAGGCACTGCCCTTTGGAGATAGGAATTCTGTCAGAGTACTTCACTATTTATATTCACATTTCTTTAGGGTAATTTAGCATTTGGATAGGGAATTATTACTTATAAGCACATAGACATGCTTGAGGACACCTAACCTCCCACCTCTGCCTCTATTACATTTTCTAGTTTTTCTGTTTTAACTGTGACATAACTGTTGTGCTTAAACTAGGCTATTATGTTGAAATGAGATTTATCCTTATAACATAGCTGAATTTTTGAAAAACCCCTACTGTGGCAGTTTCAACAGTTTTGGAACTAAGAGAAAGGCCCTATTCTGGAGTAAGGGTAGCATAAGCAAATAGCTATTTGAGAATATTCAGAGAAAACTTGATTTAATTATCAGCATTTTATGGTTTGACTTTTTTTTCAAAACTCTAACTTATGTTTGAAAAACTGATTTCCACAGTGTAGCTTTTTTACCCAGTCAAATTAATCTTGGGGAAGACATGATCTTCTCCAACCACACTAGTTAAGGTTAGGCTTCCCCGAGATCCCCAGATTAGTCCTTCCTAAGATGTGCCACATTGTCATATGAATTATTTCCAGGTAAACTCAAAACCCTACAGGATCAAGAGAAAACTTTTATCACCTCCTTAACTACCTAGAAGAACAAAGACTGGGTGTATTGCCCAAATTTAGTTTCCTTCAGAAAATACCTTTCTATCAGAAAAACCTATCTTTATATGTAAGCATCTAGTTACAGAGCATCTGTTATGTGCGTCACCCTTTTTTATTTTTTTCTTAAAATCCCAGACAGTATTCCATTCTTTCACTCAGGGTAAAACTCATAGTTTGTCCTATTTGCTCTGAAATGTATAGCCATGTAGATACCCATATAACTAACTTTATTTTTTTCTACTGTTAATCTGTCTGATATTTTTATTGCTCAACCAGTTCACAGAAGAAACTAGAGAGGGGTGGGGAAATTTCCCCTCTGATTCTATATTGGTTATGAAAACAGTACTGTTGACTCAGCCTGCAAAACTGTGGCAGGATAGCCGAGCCCTTATACTCTTACTGTCCATCATGGATGCTCAGTGACATACTTAAAATGGTGCATCTCTCCAGATGTTCACCTTAAAAATACACATAGGAAAACCACACCATCCATTGTCCCATTTTAGCTTTCACTCAAAGGAGAGTAGTATTTTCAAATTATCTCAATGAAAAGCTTCCATTTATAGGCCAGATCAAATATTTTCCTTCAGATTTCAGAAGGTCCCGTGTGCTACTTGTCATTCCCTACTTGGTATGGTACCACAAGTGATTTTTAGCTGCTTAGTAGGAGGAGTCTCCAAGTGTTTATATTCAGTTGTTTGAGAGTCCTACTAAGGATACTACTCTGTCAGGGGCTTCACACAAACACTCAATATGGCCTGTGGGTAAAAGTCAGTGGGGGAAGATTCATTCATATCCCTTTCAGAGACATGTTTGAACTTTAAGAGGAAATACCATTGCAAAGGTTCAAGCTGTCACATCTAGATACATTTATTGCTCTTCAGATTTACCTCAGAGGAAATGAAGGCCTATGTAGATGATACCTGGTGCTTGTTGGTAAAAAAGTGTCTTGTTCTCCAGCTTTATGTTATATAATTCAGAACCACCATTTCCATGAAAGAGAGGAGGAATCCACAACTTCCACAAATTGAAAGGCAAGGGTCTTATCAGAGAGGAATCTCAGGTTTCACCATTTTGAAGACATTAACAGAATGTAACTACCTTTGATATGTCTTCACTAGCTACTAATTTCAAGCATATTGATACTTGAAAATATCTATAGACAAAATGTAAGATCAAGATGAAATACTTAAATTTAATATTTAAGTAAATTATGTTTTAATATAAATTGAAAAAAATACATAAAAAGAAACTTTAAATGACCCATAGTTCCATATCTAATAGATGAAAACTATTTGCAGTTATGTCTATTTCTTCCCTGTCTGAAAAAAAAATGCTCATAGCTGCACATTTTTGGCCACATAGAAATATCCTTTCTAAAAAGGTATTTAAGATACCTGACAATACCAGTTGTCCACTTGATGTTTGGACAAATACCAAACCTAAATAAACTAACAAATTTCAGTCACAACCTATGTTGCATTTTGAGTATTAACATTTTTTTGCTGTCATAAATGAATATAGACCCAAGTGAAAACTGGAGTGAATGAACTGATGTAAGAGGTTCATTTGCTTTAGTTATAATGGTATAAGTACTGGTTAGCCTGCACAGATCGGGTTAATGTCACTTGTCTCCGTTTAATTATTAATAGTGCTCTTGTCTCATGCTTAAAGCTGTTCCAGTTGAAAGGATAAATTATATGGTCACCCAGTATGAAAGGCAGCCTGCTTTTAATGTGTCCACACACTTTGTGTGGGAAATTAACTGTTCACCTGGGTATTGAATTTGCTTATCCAGGAAAAATCTTTCTCATACAAGGTTTTGTAGGTGGTCCCTTGGCTGGATTGTCACTTGTAATTGCCTTTCCCTAGAGCAAAAGACCCATTTAGTCAACTTTGCTCTATTCAGTTGTGGGTGGTGGGGAATGGATGTGGTATGCATGTGTGTGTGTGTGGGGGAGGGTTCACCCTCACTTAATCCCAAACAGCCTATTTGAGGAGATGGAGGGATGAATAATGTTAATGTGTATACACTGAGAAATGGATGGGTTGCATTGCTTGCACTAGAGAGGTAATTTTTCAGCGCTGCCGAGTGGATTCAGTCTATTAGCTCATCTCTTACTTTCATCTCCACTTTAAATTTTTTATGGATCACCCCAAAGGAAATGAACCAGAAAATCCTAAGGTTATTGTGCTTTTATTATGAATTCTGGTTCCTAGGAGTTTGCAACTCAGGTGCAAAAATTTGTTCTGACTTGAAATGACTTGAAAATTGAGTAAGGAGGTCCAAAATTGGGAGCAAATATTTTCGTAGAGACTGACTAGTTCCTAGTTAGGAAAAGAAGATGACAGGAAGCCTGTGAGCCTTAGATCTTTTGAACTCTAATAAAAATTAAGTTTGGAAGAAAAACTGGGAGAAATGCTAATGTGTCCCTATCCTCTTCTGCATCACTGTCTGCTTAGGTTGGCAATAGAATTTAATTTCATCCACAAGGTTTATATTTACTATTATCTTGCCCCTTCCTTGCTCCATAACTGTTTTTCCTCCTCTGAAAGAAAAGATTATGAAGAAAATACCTTTCCTAAGTGACTGGCTGGGTCCTTACAGAAATATATAGCATGTACTTTGCACATCCTAAGATCTCACACAAGTCGTAGATGACAGTCTTCAGGGAACTTATGCTAAAACAGTTCTCATTGTCTGGTCTTTATCTCCTGAAACTCAACCAATTCTTGCCCATTCTCTCCATCCCTTTGGGTCTTAATGAGCCAATTAATCATAATTAGTGTTTATTGCTATCCTATCAGTGTAATTCTGTGTCCCTACATAGCCTTCATCCAGTTTATTTTTCATTCATTCATATATTAAATGTCTGTGGCCTACTTCCTAATAAACATATCAAATATTTCCAATACTTATATGCTTTCCCCTCCCTGCAACCAAAACAATATATCATTTATATTTATTCCCTTTGGAGTATTATCTTGCATGTCCCTTCTGGTATTTGCTTTTGAACTCAATGTGACTGTAATAGACTAGATGTTGGTGATTCTATATTCACATTTTTAATTCTTTGCTTCCAAAGTGAAAGTATAGTGGGAAGAGTTTTAGGAAGGAATTAAGTTTAGACAAAATCATTTAGATTCACTTACAAGGGCATCAATCCCCTCATGCTGGGAATAGTTCTTTCTAAAACCAGAAAAAGATAACAGAACTTCCTCTTTTGGGGCACAGAGGAAAGACCAGTGAACTGATCTTAGAAAGGCAGCCATCACTAGTTATAGGAGTTGGTGTTGACTAAGAAAGTGACTTTACAAAGATTGATCTGAACTGGAGCCCCATGGCACAAGACAAGATGACTTCTGCCATAGCCCTGGCCTGGGTAGTAGTACATACAGGCTGAGTAGTTGTGGTGGTTTCCTGTGCAGTCACATGCCTAGTATGTGCAGAGGATACCTAGCATGTGTTTCTCTAAAAGAGGCTGCAGGGAAGTTCCTGCCACCAGAGTTGCTGTCCCTGAGAGCCCCTTTCCTGGTACCAGTTGGTCTTCCATGCAGAGCTTCCAAGGCTTCTGAGTTAGCAGCACAATTTGCATCAGCAGCTCAAAATGCTTCATCTAGTGATCCTGGAATGGAAGATGACTACATGATGTTGCCTCAGTGGGCTGGCCTTGACAGCTAGCTCCAGTGCTAATGGTGTTTGAGTGCCACAGACTTCCACCCCCATCATTGGGGTTCTGCTAGTGAGCCCTAGAGCACACTGTTTACCAGCAATGCAAGTGCAGAGAGTGGCAGATATTTTACCATTTGCCACCAGTGGTCCCACTGGGACTCAGGACTCATGCTGTGCATAATGGCAGGTGGCAGGTGTATAGCTGCAGTATAGCTCAACCTCAGTGAGGCTGCCAAAGAAAGTTTGTCCTGTACCTGAGCAACAGCTAACCCCACAGTCTCTGGTTCAGGGCTTCAGGGAGGAGCATGCACTGTTTCAACTCTAGTGATGTGGCTCCCTGGAACAGCAGGCAATTAAAGGGACCAGTGGAATCTCCAGCCAACATAATAGGCTCAAAACTAGTTCATCCTGCAGCAACACTGATCCACATGTTCTAATGTTGTTGCAGTTCACCCTCTTTTACATATTTATACTTAGCCCCATTGAAGAGGTACTGTGGCAGGGTGTTTCTGGCTTCATTGAGGTCAG
This sequence comes from Uropsilus gracilis, assembly GCA_004024945.1. Taxonomy (NCBI): domain Eukaryota; kingdom Metazoa; phylum Chordata; class Mammalia; order Eulipotyphla; family Talpidae; genus Uropsilus; species Uropsilus gracilis. Next base: position 23,035 of record PVHY01002445.1, read on the forward strand.
CTCTAGCTGATTCTCAGCACTTCTAGCACATATACTGCCCTGAGATGAGGGCAGGGTGAGTTTGTGCAGGCACCAAGTTTTCCTTTTCAGTTTTGTGGCTGGGTGGTGGAATGGACCAATCAGATATGAACTAAAGGATCAATTGTGTTCAATCACAACATTAATTAATAATTTAGATTGGAAATCAAGAATGCACTCATCAATCCTAAAATAGTCCAGATGGACACTAAGAATTGAAAATTATTCTATCAGGTGGGAAGGACAGGAGTCAAAGCTAAAAAAGAACTAAAATCTAAACTAAAAAGAAGAGACAGGAGCAGACTTCTAAAGAAAGAAGTATCCAGTAGCCAGTCTTCAAAGAAAGAAGCTGCAGACCTCCCCAGAGGCAGGGACTCCACATCTGCCTTCAGCACTGCCTGAAATAGCACCATACACTTTGACCCATTCTCTCACAGTTATTTGTTTTTAATATGGACCAACAACACACAAAAAGTTAACACTGCTGTCTCTGACACTGAATCCCAGTTACCAGTGGTAACTGATGCTACTGCCCTGGGTTGCCCAGCACTGTTGAGTATCACACAGTGCTGACTCTGTGTCCAGGTCACCTCTAGAGCTGTGCTCAACATCCGGTCATCTGACACCATCTCCCTGTGCTTTTGTTGCCTCCACTGCTGTCCAGTCCAACAATCAGATTGTTGCAGTGTCATCTTGTGGCCTCACCTTGAGCAGCTCCAGCTATCTCCTTGAATTGGATCCAGACCCACTACTTTCCAGTAGTGTAATAAGCTCCAGGCTCTCATTGCTGGGACAGTGCCATCTTGAGCAAGCAACTTTTGTTTTGGGGTTTCAGGACATTGTGTATGATATGTAACATAAGATAGCTGGCCATCGTGGCCTTAAAAATTCTGTTTCCCTGTTTGTTAAATAAGCCCCATTTTTCTTCTCTGCACTTGAGGTGTCTTGCAGTCATGCATATGGATGAGAATCCATAGAAATTACTTGTCCTCTGCCCTACCACTGTCCTTTGACTTGCTATAGCAGAGGTTTAGCACTGTTTTAAATATATATTATTGTAAAAGTTGTCACTCTGTTATTTTAATTGCTAGATGATATTACAGCATATATATAGTAGTTAATTAAAATCTTTCTGTGAATAGAAATTTAGGTTATTATTATGGGGAATTAAGAAAAGGAATTCACTGAGCATGAATGGTGTGACTCCCAATAGACACATACTTGGGCCACTATTGGGCATGACATTGCACTATCACAAGGTATGCAAATGTTCCGTTTCACAAAGTAACACAAAATTATTTTCCACAAGTTGTATAATTTGCACTCCTACTGATGATATATTAAAAACTCCCACTGGAGAAGGATCCACATCTACCCCAATATTTGTAATTGTCCAATTTCTTAATCTTCATAAGCTAAAGGACTTTAAGATGGTCTTTTATTTTCTTGATTTGCATTTCTTTAATTAGTGACTGAATGAATCAGATTTATTACCCCTAAGTACTTCATCTTTTGTGATTCAGATGAATCTCTCAGATTCATTACCCCTAAGTACTTCATCTTTTGTGAAATTACAATCCCTCTGTTTTATTCAATTTGCTCTGTCATAGTTCTTTTTTATTACGTTGAAAAAATATATTTGAACATTCTTGCACTAATCCTTTTGTCAGTTATTAGTTGTTGCAAATCTCTTTCCCACCTAACATTTGTAACTTATTTTGTCTTATTTGAGATGTCTTTTGATGAACGAGTTTTCAAAACTTTAATGTAATCAAAATATACAATTCTTTTTTTGTTATATTTGGCAAGTTTTGCACCATTCTTAAAAAATATTTCCCTGCCCTGAGATAATGTTGTTTTCATGTATTTTATTTTTTTAAAGTTTTAAAGTTTAACTTTCGACATCTAAGATCTTAATCCATCTGGAGTTGATGTGTGTGTGTGTGTGTGTGTGTGTGTGTGTGTGCATGAAGTAGGAAATCCATTTTATTTTTTCCATATAAATAATAAATTTTTCCAGCACCATTTATTGGACTATATGTTTCCTTTATCAGTTTCATAGTATCTTCACAAATAAGTCAAGAAAAATTCTGAAAGTTTCTCTCTATAATACTAGAAATCATTAAATAAAAATGATCATTATCAATCATCTATGAGGTGTTTAGGAGACATATAACTATTAATAATAACAAGTCTATTGATTTGATATGATTTTATCATGATTTTATGAAGAAGTTAGATGAGGCTAGGAAATGCTAAATGAATATTAGGACTCTTTGATGGCAAGTGGTTCCCAAGTTCCTGCAGGTAATTAGTCACAGAGTAAGGATTCTAGTACAGGTCTAACCATCTGTGTGTTTAGTGCAGTCTTAGAAAGGAGATGAAATAGGGATTGCCATTCTCTTGCTCTCTCTTAATTTTAAAAATTAAAAGATTGTTCCACCAATAGATAACTAGATTGCTATTGCCCTTGGGAATAGCCTATTGCTATTCTCCCCTTTTCACAAGGGTCATACATTTAACACTGCCAGTTTCTCTTATTGTTACTGTTGTGTTCAATGGAAGCTGTTCATCTTTTCAGAGTAAGAAAAAAATAGTCAATGCAGGTGATCCAGAGTCTGAAAAGTCTATTCCCTAACAGTAACTCCTGCTCTGACCTAGCTCCATATGAACCTGTACTGAATACTGCATTGAGTACTGCATTGAGCCCTGCAATGAGCCCTGCATTGAGTACTGCAAGTCCCAGAGATTCCATGATGTCTTAAAAAGTCACTGAGGATGATTAGGATTGTACAGACTAGGATCAGGAACACATGTGCACTCAGAGCAACCGGAATACCCTTCTTTTCCTTATTTTCCATATCAAGCTCCAAGTCAGAATCTCTTTCAAATAAGGAATCTACACAGAAGAGTTGGAGAACCACTGGATTAAAACATTACTGCTTAGTTTTCTGGGACATGTAAATACCTAACACTTTTCACATGGAGTAATTCAAGTACAATATTCTATAAAATTAATCTATAAAATAAAGGAAGTGCTTTAAAATAAAATAAAGTAAAATTAGAATATCCATCACTGAATTGAGATTCTGAAACATTGTCCAGCATTACTATTAACCATCTTGCTCCTAAGTAGCTTTACTTGATCATAAATCTCACAGGATCAGCATCTGTGTGTATGAGGTATTCTCTCTTTTTTTATTTCATTTCATAGCAGTTTCCTCCTTTGTGAAACATAAGTAATTTTGAAAGGATGGCACAACTTTTATTTCAAGAAACTGTTTTATATGCCCTTTTTTTCAATTTTAGAAAATATGTTAAACATCATGGAGAATGGGACAAAAACAGAATCAATTTGCTTTAATGTAGAGTCTGCATCCTTCTATTTTTTTACTGCAAGACTGTGGACAAATCAAGAGTTGTCACTTTTTCTGGAAAGGGTCACAGTAACTAATTTAGGTTTTGTGACCTACTCTGGTTTAGTAATTTAAAAGTAGTTTAAAAGTAATTTAAAATTCATAGGAAGAGTCTACATGAAGGAATGTGTGTGATCTGACAGTCAACTTGAGTAAGGGATACTGACCTTTAAATTTTATGTAATGTGCCATAAAGTATTACTACTTTGATTTTTTTCATCCAGTTAAAAAATAAACTTTCATTGGTTGGGTCATAAAAAAAAAAAAAAAAAAAAACAGGCAGAGGAGTCAGCTTTGGCTTCTGGAGATGGTTGCTGAATCTCTTCAGTTGACTCATTTGTAAAATTCAGATCATGAGAATTATCTCTGGTTATTAAGTTCTAGATGGTTTGGTATTAGTGAGTTGTTTCACATAGTTCCAGTCATAGAGTAAGATTTAATTATGTTTTTAATTTAAAAATTATATAGTAGTTGGAATTATATCTCATTATATTCTTTCCATGTCAGCCATTTTTTAAGTACTGAGGATAACAATAAGATACAGTAAATACTGCCCTAATTCTTACATTCTAATAGAACACATGTGCATTCTATTACATTCTAATAGAATGAGAAAGACAATAGTAAAACTAATATATACATATATAGTACACACAAACAACATATAATTTTAATATATATAATTATAAATGTATATTGTTGGGTGGTAACAAGTACTAAGAGAAAACATCAAAGGAAAATTATAAATAAAAGGAAGATTTAGACTGTGATCTTATATTTTAGAATCATCATCACACATAGATGGAATTCCAAGCTACAAAATTTTAGGAAATCATCACACATATATATGATAAAGGAGAGAAGTCAAAGATTTAGACACTGAGATGATCTATAATTAAGTAGTCAGGGAAGTCAGGAGGAAATATTCAGGAAGACTGGGAAAGTCAAGGAAAACTAGAATAGTAGCTCTTCTGACATTTGGGTATTCAAAAAAATGGAAAGGCCCACAAGAGGATGAAATAAACAAATAAGATTCCTCTTGGGTTTGGCAAGAAATCTCATGGTAGACTCAGTGACATGACATCATTAGTGGTTTTGACAAGGTTTTGTAGACTGGTGGGGTGGGTAACCATTACCAACCAGTTCAAGAGAAAATGACAAGAAACACGCAACATTTCAAGTTTTGTGCTAAGCAAAATTCAACTTTAGCAGGGGATTAAAGGATGGGTAGAAACAAGAGTGAAGTTGTGAGACTTAATTACTTTTTAATTATTGTTTAAGGTTGGGTATATAACAATACTATTCCAATGAAAGGATCAAATAGGAAGAGTAAAATGGATGCTGCAACCTTGAGGCTAACAAACCCCTGTAGCAATATCCTTGAAGAGAGAAAGGTTCTAAATATTGTATAAGTGGAAGGAAGGGTTTACATTAGCTGGGAGTAAACAGACTTCACCCATAGAAAATACAGAGTATACAGAACATGGAGGCAGTGGTAGTTTCTGGAAGATCTCTAACTGTTATTTCAATTTTCTCAGTGTAAAGGGCTATTAGTTAAGAGTAACAATGAGTCCCCAAAGGAGTAGAAGAGAAGATATGGATGATCATATATAATTATTGTATTATAATTGTACAACTATTTAGGAATCTCTTTGGTGGTATATCATTTAATAATTTATAAACTTTAGAATGCCTATGGGTTACCTAAAACTGTAAGGATAATTTTCTCCAAATGTGTATTTTTCTGTAAAGAAATCTCTAGCACTATTATCCAGGGGATTCAAGGCTCACACAATATTAAAAATCCAGGACACAATCCAGGATTAAAAATCCTGTTGATGAAAGATTATGGTCAGGATTTCCATTCCATGTCTCACTTCCAATAGGTAAGCTGGTAACCTTCCTCCCTTACTTGTTTACCTTATTTGGAATAAAATAATGAATTTTCACTGAGTTCCAGATATACACCATTAAGGGAAGGTGCCATTTTCCCTGATCCCACTTAGATGCAACCACTTTTTTTAAGGACACCTCCATCTGAGCAGCATCAGCCTGACCTACACCATGGCAGCCGGGTTTTGATAGCTGAACAAGAATAGCTATGTGTTGTATTTAAAAAGAGAAAGAAAAAAACCCATGGAAGTTCTGGATATATGTGATCAGATTTGAACCTGACTAGTGCCATTCAGATAGAGCAGAGTTTATCTGCCAAATTCCTGCAGAAGACATTGCAGGACACATTGAACGCACTACTGAAGTTTTGATTTTGAACCCTCAACTTTTAAAATGGGTCAAACAGGTAAAATCTTCCACTGGTATTGGTTAGGTTCAAGAGTATATCAATTAAGTCTTGGAAACAGCTGGTTTGGAAAGTGGACCAATCAGGTATCCTGAAGGGATATATGAGAAGGGGCTTGACTCAGTTTTAGGGTTGCTGGAGAGAGGATGCTTGCATTTGAGAGGCTGCTTTGGGAGAGGAGATTCTTAAGTCTGGAAGAAAAAAGATTGTGAGTAGAGGCTTGACTCCTTTACGGAAGGTTTCAGTGAGTTCAAGAAAGGCTGTCTGGAAAAACTTGAGTCAGTTGAGACAGTCTGACTCAGCTTGGAAGAAGCTTCAGGAGACTTGATTTTATCTTCAAACGATTTGACCTCAATTTCAGGACTGATTTTACTGTAATGTAGTCTCGGCAGCACCACCTGTGACTGAATTCTGGTCCACCACTTGCTGCTGTGCCATGAGTACCAGGAGATACAAAAGTGTCTTGGAGGTAGGTGTTAGAGGGACAACACCTCATTGGAGGGACAACACCATTTTGATGAACAGCTTTTGGTTTGAACTGCTGGACATGGTGGTCACTATCTGCAGTAGGACAGCCAGCCATTTATGACCTTAAGAACTCTTTCCTTATCCCACTGTCACCTTTGTAAATCTTATTGATGTCACACCCTGAGCATGAGCCAGTGCCTTGCAATAGTGAGTGCATGGGTGAAGAACACAAACAATGAGCAATTGCCCCAAACTCTGCACACTTTCACTTGTACTAAGAGTTCCAGGGTGCCATCAACTAGACCTACTGAGGATAGGACTTGGGGGCAAAGTAGAGTCAAGTAGCCATATTGGTATAAAACTGAGCAAATGTATTCTGGTGTCCTCCTATTTTTGCTGCCCAACTGGTACCCTGGTTCTGCTGGGAAGCAAACATGGGAGATGGTATGTGGAGGAAATACATGTAGAAACACTTGAAAAAAAAAACATGTGGGCAAGAGATACATGAGGAGGCTGTCCTTGTCTGAGATTGTGACAGACATTATCTTGATTTGAATATTTACTTTCATTCTTTTGTCCCAGACATGTCTGGTCTCTTTTGTTTCCTTGCCTAGACTTACCTTAGACTTGAAGCAAATGTGGGGCCTCAAAGGTCCCAATTTAGGCCAACACTGTTTGATTGGACATTTACCCTTGAGGAGATAGGTTATTTTAGGTGTTATCTCTCACTGGAAACACTTTCTTTCCTCTTCTTTCTGTGCATGCCAATTCTATTTTGGAGCTTTTACATTAAAAGTCAGTTTTACTTTTGTGTGAGTTTGTGTAAAACTGAGTAACCCTTTGTTGTAGGCTAACCAAATGATTAAAAATGGTTTGTTTTCTGTTGAATTATAATTTTGCATAATTAAAACATTTATGTGCAATGTTATTTGAAAGACTGGTTTCCTCAATATTATAACATGATTTTTAAAAGAATTATAAGTGTAGCAAAGAAACTAACTTGGGTTCAAAACTGAAACAAATTTCTTATTTTCAAAAGATAATATAATATTGAATAATTTCATTATTGTGTTCAAATTAAGGAATTATTTTATGTTTTAGATCTTTTGATTATATTTTTAATATTTAATTTTGCATTCTCAATATGAAAAATGATAAAAATAGGGAAGATGTATTATGTGTAGTAATTATAACATAGATCAGAACTGTGTCACATATAATATAATCATTTAGGGAGCTTGATTCCAGGGTTTCCCTGAACTAAAAAAATTTCCAATTGCTTAATACCTTTTTTTATTAAAACTTTTAACAAGGTAACAAACTTATCTTTATTTAACATTGATATGTATCTTCCAAACTTTAAAGTTAAATGAAAAAACAAAACAGCTGACTTGACTGATGCTAATTTTTGCCTTTGGTATGATTAAGACAAGGGGGGAAACCTGTCTTAAACTGAGATGTTGTTTACCAAATTAAAGGCCAAAGTCAATTGTCATGTCCAAGTTATAAAGTCCATATGAAAGGAACAACTTATAATGGAAATTTTGATCTATCTAAGTTCTGGTAAAGTAACATGCTTCAATAATAACAATAACAATAAATCTGTTTTTTCTAATATCCAAACTCATACCACATTCTTGCTGTGAGGAAAATCAATTTATATTTCCAGGGAGGAATTCCAAAATAGAATTGGATATTTATCATGACTGAACTGAGCTAAAAACCTCTTTTCATTCTATTTTGGATATTTTCTACGTTTACATTTGTTGCTTTTAAAAGTTAATGTTTTCATGAAAAATATTTCATGTTAAAATTGACCTTCTCTTACACCTGAGGAAAGTTACCACCATTTGAATTAAAGTATGACTGCAATTCATTTAATTAAATACTCCATTTGAAAAGCACTTTCTTTCATAGCAAAGTATGCACTTGCTTTAGTCTTGGCATTTTCCTCTTTAGCTGCCGTCATTCGATTGAAGCATTTACTTTGATATGACTGCCAAATATTTTTGCCTAATACCACAATAACAATGCAGCAGTGTATGGGTGATTTATCCTAGTGACTTTACAGTTGTGTAGCCCACATGGAACACTTTCAGGAGTTCAAACAGAATGTTAGCTTTTCTCTTTTAAATTGCGAATAAAACATCCCACATAGTATCAGTGCCTGTCTGAGGATACCTATGCAGATATAAACACTGCCAGAAAATAACTGGTTGCTTTAATTAAAAAAAGAAAATAGAAACAAAATCACTGGTATCTATCCCTATGTCCTTCCATGAATGTAAAGATAAGTAAGGACACATGCATATGTTTATTAATCACTCCCCCACCTCCCTTCATTTCTTAAGAGCTGTATTATGGGCACAGTTACTAAGTAAATAAAAACATTGCTTTGTTTAAGCTTTTTAAAAGACCATATTTGTTTATTTTCTAATTGCTATTTCAGTTTTGGGGGTTACAAATTTGCTCTTCTATATGTGTTCATGATCTACTCACCCTCCACAAATCACCAATGCCTATATCCCATCTGCCTCCCTCTTTCATCTATATTCACCTATACCATTAATATAAATATGCCTTGTTTGAGATACCTATTAGAAGTCACTCAAAAATAACCAAAATGAAAGTGTTTTCAAATTTGTCTGTTTTTTCTTCTGTGTGTGGCTTTTTAAAAAGAGTCACAACAAAAGGGGAAAATGCTGTAGGTTGCAGTTCCAATGGTTGATTGCTCACTTATTTTGAAAGGCCTCTGTATCCAAAGGACAGACAACCAGTTCTTTTGAATCTGCCTTGCTTGTCCCTTCTATGGAATTATCTTCTGGAAGGCAATACGTGGAGACCACCCAGGGCAGATCTCATTGAGTATCTAGTGACCTTCTGTTACACACCCAGCAAAGCAGTGAGGAAAAATTCCAGACAATGTCTTCACAGAGTTCTGAAGTATTTTCTACTTCATTCTGTCCTTTAAAGGCTTAAAAGTTGCAGAAGCTGCTGATTATTTTAAAAACAAAACAAGATCAAACTGGAACTGACCTTAAAGAATGCTTTAGCCAGTGTTCTCTGACCTCCTTCCTCCCACTTCACTTGTCCTATTTCTAGAGAAGAGTGATCTGTTTTCCTTTCTAAAAGAGCTGTCAAGAAAGTAGTCTCCATGAAATATTTGATCACAAATGTTAGACTCCTAAGAGAACAAGTGTGTGCACACTTGTTGCCTGCATAGTCAAGTACTAGGAATGGTGAAACAAATTCTTTACCAAAAAGGTTATATGATAGAGAAATGGGAAAATGAATTGCATGTGAGCAAAGATACTACTGCTAAATTTAGATATACCATTAAAATAGGTAAGATGCTATGCCTGAAGTTGAAAAGATAGAATAAATATAGATAAGAAGTTTAGTTATGACACTAACATCATTATGCAACTGGGTGATTTCAAACTCATTCCACATTTTTTCAGAGTGTTTTGTGGAAAAGGTTATTAATTTGATCTTGTATATGTGATTATGCTGATGGTAATGACTGATTTTATTTCATTTACTTTATGGTCAAATCAATGGACCACAGTGAAAAGACTGGTTAAGGTACAAAATAGGAATGCAATTATTTATAGATTTGGAATGGCGAAAGGTGACAGCATTGTAGCAAATAGAGTGTCAAGTTAAAAAAAAAGAAAGATGATTGGTGGAACTTGGTGAGAGTAAGTCTCTATAAACAAGTTCATGAAGGTTGTGTCAGTAATATTTATTGAATACTTTGAACTGGTCATGCACTGATCTTAATGTTGGGAATTAACAAAATAAATGTCAGAACTCCAATTTTGAGTGAACATAGGTTCAAAAGACAAAGCTGCAAATAAGCATATTATTCTCTTAAACGTGAAGCACATGTGCCATTTACTACTAGATCTTGCAAATAGTAGATAATCAAGAAATGTTTAAGTACTACATGAATGTATTTTCTAGCACAGTGATGTCTTAACTAATAAATACAATTTCTATAAATGTTCAAAATTTGTTTTACATTTTTTTTCATATGCATTTTAAATTTGTGGGGGTTTCTTTCTCTCCTCCAATTAGTAAATTCACTGATGCTAGACTCTGTCTAGGGAATGACAGTAAGAATGAAATCTAAGGGGGAGAATAATATATGAATTGATTCTTAGATGAAAGATTCTTTTTCTTGGCTTACCTTTAAAATTCATGCATATTTTATAAGCATGACAATTTTGATATTGAAATAACATTAACATTAAAATAATGATTCACACAGTATTTTCTTAGTAAAGAAAATATTAGTGAAATTAATTTTAATTCATTATTGTTCTTCAATTTTAGAAATTAGACTATATTAATAGTCTAAACTAAACTATACTAATAACCTCTGGGCAATTTGTCATTTTTAATATGGTGTCACAATAGTTTTTTCACATTAAATATATATCTGCAAACTTAAATAGGACTTATTTTCTTAGTGGTTTGGTCAAACTCCCAAGACTTTACCACATACGTCCAGGATATATGTGGAGTATGAGACATATTGTTTTACACTTGTGTGCATATGTATTCATAGATTAAGAGTGATTCTAATTTTAAGGCTGTACTGGTCATTAATTCACTTACAGATCTCAGATTCACATATATCCTTTACTTTGCTCTATACTAAAACAATCTTAACTGCAAAAGTTGTACTCACTATTCCTTTTCCAACTGATGTTCACTTGATTTGTGAAATAGAATACACCAGTAATTCAAAATGCAATTCAAAGTACTTCAAGGAAAAAAGAAGTCAACCAAGAGTACTCTATCCTGCAAGACTCTCCTTCCCATGTGACAGAATGGGAAAGATCTTCTGGGAAAGAAAAAAACCTTTAAGGATTTTGTATCCACTAAATCACTCCTCCAGCAAATATTAAAGGAAGCCTTAGGATATGAACTAGAGAGTGGTATGAAAATAATGACTGAAATAAGTAACTAAATAGAACCACAAAACTAGGAGAGACAAAAGATGGAAGAGACAGACACATGCCAATAATCACTAAAAGTTAATGGTTGGAATTCACAAATAAAAACATACAGCTAGATTAAGAAACAGAATCCAAATGTCTTCTGACTTCAGACAATACAACTATGTACCAAGGATAAGCATAGAGTAAAACTAAAGGTGAGGAAACAATCCTGCTAACAAATGTCACCCAAAGGAAGTCAGCAAAGATCATACACCAGCAAAATTGATTTCCAGCTTGAAAAAGTAACAAGAGACACAAATGGACAATATATAATGCTTATATGAAAAATACAACAAAACATAGTACTCACCAAATTAAAAGGTATCAAAATACTTCAGAAAATAAATATTAAACCTCAAACAAATACTGAAGAAAATGCATATGTAGTTGGAGATTACAGAACCTCACTCACACCACATGGATAAGTTAACAGGATAAAAAAATAAGTGACATAGCTGCCCTAAACAAAGAGCTGGACCATACAGGTGTAACAGATATTTGCAGGGTACTACATGCACAAAAACTCAAGTACACATTTTCTCAAGTGCATGTGTGTCCTCTCCAGTACAGATCACATACTGTGTCACAAGACAAGCATCAACAAATTCAGGAAGATTGAAATCATAGTATCTCCTGTGACCATTAAAATATTTAAAGACAACTCAAAAACAAAGATAAATACTTTAGAATAAGGAGACCCCAAAACACATAATTGAGTAACACTAGGTTAGTGAAGACTTAAAAGAGAAAATCAAAAAACACCATGAAGCAAATGACAATGAGGAAACAATCTTTCAGAATGTATGGGACACAGGAAAAGAAGTTCAAAAGAGAAGTACTTAGCTATATAGGTCTACATTAAGAAATTAGACAGTGCTCAAACAAATAATGTTCTCTCAGCTTAGGCACTAGAAAGAGAACAATAACAACAACAAAATCCCAATAATCAGCAGAAGGAAGAAAATAATAGTTTTATCATAAATAAATGGAATAGAAATTAATACAGTAAAAATAATCAGTGAAAGCAAAAGCTGGTTCTTTAAAAAATATATATATATATTTAAAAATGTATAAATATACAAACTTTTTGCTAGGCTTCCTAAAGAAAAGGAGAAAATTTAAATAAACAGGATACAGATTAAAAAGTAAAGGAGGAAATTTACAACAGACCCCGAAGAAATTCAGAGGCTAAGCAATTACTATAAATATTTATATACAAGCATATTCAACAACCTGTATGAAACGGTCGGATTCTTGGAATTATACAATCTTCCAGTACTGTATAAGGAAGAAACAGAAAATCTGAACAAATCACTCACATGCAAGGAAGCTGAACAGTATTCATAACTCCCAAACAGCAGAACTTTTTCACCCAATAACTTCAGAAGTGAGTTATACCAAACTTTCAAAGATGAAACTAATTATACTCCTGCTCAGACACTTTCAAATAGAAAAGGAAGGAATCTTCTGAATGCATTTCATGAGACCAATAATATGCTAATACCAAAACGAAACAAAGTAGACAAAAAGAAAAGTACAGATCACCCTAATGAGCACAAATGAGTAAAATCTTCTCAAATGAAATCAAATAATGCAAGAAAAAAGTTATACAGTTTGACCAACTAGGATTTATACCAGGAACCTAAGAATTTTTCAACAATTGAAATCAGTCAGTGGAATCCATCACACTATCATTCTCACTGATTAAAAAAAAAATCCTTTTCACTAGAATCTGTTACCAAACAAGGGTGTCGTCTCCTCCCATGACTATTCAGCATAGAATTAGAAATCTTAGGAAGTCCCACAACATCTCAGAACAGGGACTGAAAGTAATCACTCTCCTGAAAAATATAGCTTACAAAAAAGGAGAAAAGACTGATACAACATCCCAGAAAATCTGACTCTTGCAACTGATCAGCAGCTCACTAGCAGGAAGAACAAAAAAAAGAGAGTAAAGGCACAAGGGCATCGGATAAGTAGCAGAGCAGCACCTCCCCTGAAGGTAGCAAACCATATCAGTCAGTGGTGTACTGCCAATGAGGCACACAGACAGCTGGAATTGCAGTCATCATTAGCTGCTAGCAGCAGCAGCAACATCACCTTCAACCTAAAAACCAGCTGACTCCACCTGGGGACATGTTGGCTCCTGAGGAGCTCCACTTTCAGTTGTTTGAGGATCCTCCACACAGCCTTCCACAGTGGCTGGACCAGTTTGCACTACTAGCAACAGTGGAAGAGCGTACCTTTTTCTCCACATGTGAGCCAATAATTGTTGTCATTTTTTTTTAATGGGCCATTCTCACTGGTGTAAGATGATATCTCAGTGTGGTTTTGATTTGTATTTCCCTGATTATTAGAGATATGGAGTATTCTTTCATATGTTTATTGACCATCTGTATTTCCTCTTTGGGCTGTCTTTTTTTAATTCTCCCATGTTTTTCACTGAACTTTTTGCTTTGATTTTGTTAAGTTGTGTGAGTTCTTTATGGAAATTTGTTATCAGACCCTTATCTTTTGTGTGGATGGCAAATATTTTCCCCATTCAGTTGTGTTTCTTTTTGTTTTGTTTTTTGTCTCTTACACAGAAGCTTTTCAGTTTGAGGTAGTCCCAGTTGTTTATGTTGTCCTTCATTTTTTATGCCAGTTGTATCTGTGTCCAGAAATGGATTTCTGAAGTATAATTCATAGAAGATGTTGCCCAGATTTTCCTTTATATATCTTATGACTTTAGGTCTTACATCCAAGTCTTCTATCCATTTTGAGTTGATTTTTGTACAAGGTTTGAGAGTGTTATCTTGGTTTATTTTTTGCATGCCATGGTCCAGTTTTTCCAGTACCATTTAATGAAGAGGCTGTGCTTGTTCCAGTATGTTTTTTGTCTCTTTGTCAAAGATTAGTTGACCATATATGTGTGGTTTTATTTCTGGGCACTCAATTCTGATCCACTGACCTGTGTTTTTGTACCAGTACCATGCTGTTTTAATTGTTATGACTTTGTAGTATAGTTTGAAGTCTGGAATAGTAATATTTCCATTCTTTCTCTGTTGATCAAGAGGGTTTTGGCTATTTGGAGTCTTTTGCTGTTACATATGAATTTCAGTAATTTTTGTTTTATCTCTTTAGAAATGTCATTGGGATTTTTATTGGAATTACATTGAATCTATAGATTGCTTTTGGTACTATGGCCATTTTGATAATATTGATTCCTCCAATCCATGAACAGGGGATGTCTTTCCATTTTTGTCTACTATTTCTTCTTAATAGCTTTCTTTGTATAAGCTCTTTCATGTCATTTGTTAGGTTTATTCCCAAGTATTTACTTTTATTCTTCTGGCTGGTACTTTGCATATGTGAATGCTATTGATTTTTGTGCATTGATTTTGTGCCCAGCTACCTTACTGAATTGATTTATAATTTAATTAGCTTTTCTGTGAAAAATTTTGGGTTCTCTACATAGAGTAACATATCATCTACATATAATGATAGATTTATCTTTTCTTTCCCTATTTAAATTCCTTTTATGTCTTTCTTTTTTCTTATTGCCCTAGCTAGGACTTTGAGTACTATGTTGAAAAAGTGGTGAGAGGTGCATCCTTGCCTGGTTCCAGATCTTAATTGAAATGAGTTCAGTTTTTCACCATTAAGGATGATATTTGCTGTGGGTTTGTCATATGTAGCTTTTATTATGTTGAAATATGTTCCTTTTATTCCAGTTTTTTCTAGAGATCTCATCATGAATGGGTGCTATATTTGTCAAATGCTTTCTGAGCATCTATTGATATGTTCATATGGTTTTTGGTTTTCTTCTTTTTGATGTGGTGGATTATATTCATTGATTTTCAGATGTTGGACCATCCCTGTGTCTCTCAGATGAATCCCACTTGGTCATGGTAAATAACTCTTTTAATGCATTGTTTGATTCAATTTGCAAGGCTTTTATTTAGAATTTTTGCATCTGTGTTCATTAGTGATATTGGCCTGTAGTTTTCTTTCTTTGTGTTGTCTCTGTTTTTTTAGTATTAATGTATTGTTTGCTTCATAAAAAGTATTTGGTAGTTTTCCATCTTTCTCAATTTTTTGCAAGAGTTTTAGTAATACAAGTACAAGTACTATTTCCTCCATGAATGTTTGATAAAATTCATTTGTGAACCCATCTGGTCCTGGGCTTTTATTTTTAAGGAGAGTCCTAATGACTGCTTTGATTTCACTGCTTACAATTGACTTGTTTTGATTTCACTGGTTGCGATTTCCTCTTTGTTCATTTTGGGTGATTGTATTGGTCTAAGAATTTGTCCTGCTCCTCCATGTTGTTGTATATGATTGCATATAGATGTTCATAGTAATCTCTAATTATTTTTTTAATTTCTTCTGTGTCTGTTGTGATTTTTCATTTTTCATTTGTGATTCTGTTTATCTGCATTAGCTCCCTCTTTGTGAGCCTTACTAGGGGTTTGTCAATTTTATTTATTTTTTCAAAGAACTAGCTTTTGGTTTTATTTTCTTGATTGCTTTTGTTTGTTTCCAGGTTATTTATTTGTGCTTTGATTTTTATTATTTCTTATCTTCTGCGGACTTTGGATTTTTTGTTGTTCTTTTTCTAATTCCTTGAGCTGAGAGATTAGATCATTACTTTGGATTGTTTCTAGATTTTTGAGATGAGCCTGCAGTGCTATGAACTTTCCTCTTAATACTGCCTTTGCAGAGTCCCATACATTTTGGAGAATGATCCATGTGCATTTGAAAAGAAAGTGTATTATTTTCCTTGGAGGTGCAATGTTCTAGAGATATATATTGGATCCATTTGAGTTAGATCTTCCTTTAAGGCTTTTGTTTCCTTGTGTAGTTTCTGTTTCATCAATCTGTCCTTTGGTGAGAGTGGAGCGTAAAAGTCTCCTACAAATATGTAATTTCATCAATTCTTGCTTTCAGTTCTGCTAATAGTTGTCTTATGAATTTTGTTGCTCCCTTATTTGGTGACTATGTGTTTATAATGGTAAAGTCTTTCTGTTGAATTGATCTCTTTATTGCTAGGTAGTGACCTTCCTTGTCCTGTTACAATTTTTAATTTGAAATCTGCTTCATATGTTATAAGAATGGATATCTCTGCCTTCTTTTTGGGTCTTTTGCTTGAATTATTGTTTTCCAGATGTCTACTCAGTCTGTGCTTATCTTTGGAGTTCAAGTGTGTTTCTTAGAGGCAACAGAGTGTTGGTTTCTGTTGTTTGATCCAGTGTGTTATTCTGTGTCTTTTTGATTGTTGAGTTTAGACCATTAACATTTAGAGTGATTATTGGTAGTTGAGATTCTAAAGGTAATGAATAGAACAACAAAACTATAAACAAAAAGACCAGTATATACATATCAATAATCACCCTAAATGTTAATAGACTAAATATGCCAATAAAAAAGAAAAAGAGTAACAGAAGGAATTAAAAACCAGAACCCATCCTTCTACTGTCTGCAGGAAACACACCTGATGCTACGGATAAAGAATGAAAGTAAAGGGTTGGAAAACAATCCTGCAAGCAAGTGGAGCTCAAAGGAAGGCAGGTAAGTTCTATTTATATTTGACAAAATAGAGTTCAAACTAAAAAAGGAACAAGAGATACAAGTGGCCATTACATAAGTATCAGAGGATTAATACACCAGGAAGACATAACACATATTAATATATATGAACCAAATGAAGGAGCACCAAAATACATGAGATAATTGCTAACATCTTTGAAAACAGATATTAGAGAAAATTTATATGTGGTAGGAGTCTTCAACTCCCCACTTTCACTAAGAGAAAGATCAACAAAACAAAAAATAAACATGGACACAGTAACTAAATGAAAACCTAGAGCAAATGGATCTAATAGAAACCTATAGCATGCTGCACCTCTAAATAACTGAGTACACATATTTCTTAAGTGCACATGGATCATTTTCATGTACTGGGCCACAAGGCCAGCATCAACAAATTCATTAAGATTGAAATCACACCATCTATTCTCTCTGACCATAAAGGCATCAACTAGAAATCAACCATGAAAATAAGGACTGCAAAACTCCCATTTCATGGAGACTAAAACCATCACTATTAGAAAAAGAGTGAATTATTGAGGAAATCAAAGAAGAAATAAAGAAATATTTTGAAATAAATGGCAATGAGGATGCAACCTTCCAGAATATATGCGATGCTGCAAAGGCAGTAATGAGAAGGAAATATATAGCAATAAAGTCCCACGTCAAGAAAAAAGAAAATACCCAAAGAAACAACATAATCTCACATCTGAGAGAACTCGAGAAAAAAACAAAAGAAAAATCCAAAAGCAAGTAGAAGGAAGGAGATGATTAAAATACAGGGAGAAATAAATGAAACGGAAACAAAAAAGACAATTGAAAAGATCAATAAGACAAAAAAAACTGGTTCTATGAAAATATAAACAAGGTAGATAAGTATCCAGCCAAACTCACAAAGAACGGAGAAAACATAAATAATAGAATCATAAACAAAAGAGGAAAAATTACAACATACAAGACCAAAATCCAGAAGATAATTATAGATTACTTTGAATATCTACATGAAACAAGTTCAACAACATAGATAACATGAACAAATTTTTAGAAGCATACAACCATCCAAAACTGGATAGAAACAACACAAAAACCCAAATAAACCAATTTCAAGCAGCAAAATTGAGGTAGTAATAAAATTATTCCCCCAAACAAAAGCCCTGGACCAGATGGATTTACAAATAACTTCTACCAGACATTCAGAGACAACCTACTGCCTTTCTTACAAAACCTCTTTCAAAAGATAAAGAGATAAAGACAGCTACCAATGTATGTACAAAACCAACATCATTATGTTCTACAGAGCCAACATCACATGAATACCAAAACCAAACAAAGATAACACATAGAAAGAAAACTATTAGCCAATTTCCCTAGTGAACACAGATGCAAAACTTCTCAACAAAATCCTAGCAAATAGAATTTAACAATGCATCTAAAGGAAAAACATCATGACAAAATGGGATTTATCCCAGGAGCACAGGGATGTCTTGACATCTGAAAATCAATCAACATAATCCATCACATCAAAAAGGAGAAAATCAAAAACCATATGATCATATCAATAGATGCTGAGAAAGCATTTAACAGAGTTAAACATAATTTATTAGGAAGGTCCATGAAATTCTGGAGATATAAGGAACATACCTAAATATAATAAAAGCAATTATTTGACAAATCCACAGTCAATATCATCCTAAATGGTAAAAAACTGAAAGCCTTCCCTCTGATATTGGAAACAAGGCAAGACTGTTTACTGTCACCACTCCTTTTCAATGTAATACTGGAAGTACTAATTAGAGCAATATGCAAGAGAAGGACACATGAAATCCAAATAGGAAAAGAAGTAAAATGATCACTGTTTACAGAGGACATAATAATTTATATAGAAAACTCTAAAAGCACTACAGAAAAACTAATGAAAGTAATAAACCAGCTCAGTAAGGTAGCTGGTTATAAAATCTACACACAAAAATCAGTTGCCTTTATGAATTCAAAAATCAGTCTGAAGAAGAAGAAATTAAGAAAACCACTCCATTTACCCTTGTACCAACAAAAATTAAATACCTGGAAATAAACTTAACAAAAGATGTGAAAGACCTACATAAGCAAACTGTAAAACATTGCTAAAAGAAATATAAGACACAATAAAATGGAAAGATACAATAAAATGGACTGGAAGAATCAAAATTATCAAAATGGCCATCCTACCAAAATCAATCTACAGATTCAATGCAATTCCAATAAAAACCTCAATGACATTCTTTAAAGGAATATAACAAATACTATTGAAATTCAGAGGGAATAATAAAAATAAACTTCAAATAGCCAAAGCCCTCCTGACAAAATGAGAGAGAATGGAGGGATTGAACTCCCAGACATTAGATTATGCTACAGAGCCATAATAATTAAGACAGCATGGTACTAGAATAAAAACAGACACACAGTCAAATGGAACAGAATTGAAGTACCAGAGATAAAGCCAGAAATAAAGTACCAGAAATAAATAAATGTATGATCAACTAGTTATGACACAGGGATAAAAACATAGACTGGAACAAAGATAGTCTCTTCAATAAATGGTGCTGGGAAAACTAGACTGCTAAAGGCAAAAGAATGAATCTAGACTACTCCCTCACACCATGCACAAAAAATAACTCAAAATAGATAAAGGACTTGCATGTAAGACCTGAAACCATAAAATGCATAGAAGAAAATATGGGCTAAGCACTTCAAGACTTACACTTCATGAACCTCTTTAAGGACACATCTACAGATGCTAAAAAATGAAGGAAAATAAAAAACAATCAGGACTACCTCAAACTAAAAAGCTTCTTTCTGTCCACCAAAAGAGTCATTTATAATACAAAAGAAATCCAAATGAATGGGGAAAAAAATTGTCATCCACACAAATGATAAGGAAATTCCCACAAGAATCACACAACTTAACAAAATCAAAGCAAAAATTCTAGTGGAAAAAAAATGGGGTAAAGATCTAAAAAGACACTTCTTGAAAGGAAAAATATAATTGGCCAATAAGCATATGAAAAAAACCTCAACATCACTAATAACCAAAGAAATGCAAATCAAAACCATGAGACATAATCTCACACCAGCCAGAATGTCCCATATTTAAAAAAAAAAAAGGACAACAACAAATGCTGGTGATAATGTGGATAGAAAGGAACATTTTTACACTGCTGGTGGGAATGTAAATTGGTCCAGTCACTATGAAAAGCTGTGTATAGGACCCTCAAACTATTGAAAAAGGAACTGCTATACAATCTGGCAATCCCACTTCTGGGGATTTACCCAAAGGATACAAAAACTTTAATTCAAAGGGACATCTGTACTCAGATTTTTAATGTAAATGTAGCACTATTTACAATAGCCAGGATATGAAAACTACCCAAGTACCCCCAAAATACAAATGGATTAGGAAGCAGTGGTATATGTACACAATGTAATATTATTCATCAATCAAAAAAGACAAACCTGTCATCACAGCAACATGGATGAAGCTAGAAGGAATCATGTTAATGGAAATAAGCCAGAAAGAGAGAGAGAGAAACACTGGAAGTTCTCACTTGTATGAGGGCTATACAGAAAAAAAACAGACAAAAATTTTAATCTGTTAACAGAACTAAAACACAGAGCAAGAGAGGGAAAGGAGGTAAGTCAGGGAAGGAATGGGCACGGGAGATTAAGATGACTCACAGGTTTTAGGTGGAGGGAGAACCTTGGTACAGACAATAATGTAATATATAGATGTATATTTATATATGATCTGCAATGAATATTTAAAACATTGATAAAAGTATCAATAAATCTTAGAGCAATTAGGAAAGAGAAAATTATAAATAGAGTCCAAATTGGGGGAAAAGCAGAATTATCATTATTTGCAGATGATATGATAAAACACATGAGGAACATGAAAAACTAATTAAAGTAATAAATCATTTCTACAAAGTGTAAAGATACAAAATCAGCAGACAAAAAGGAGCTGTCATCCTATATACAGAATAAAATAGAAGAATTTAATAAAGTCATCCCCATTTATAATCTCACCAAAATATATACATACATACATACATGCATGCATACCTGGTAATAATCTCAACAGATGAGGTGAAGGATTGTTACAAGTTAAATGGTAAAATATTGTTAAAGGAAATAGAGGAAAACATAAAGAAAAGGTTATAGGCATTCTGTTCATGAATAGGAAGAATAATTATTGTCAAAATGGCCATCCTACCCAAATCAATTTATAGTTTCAATTCAATCCCAATAAAACCCCCAATGGTATTCTTCAAGGAACTAAAAGAATGATTACTGGAACTCACATGCAACCATACACACAGGAAAAAACAAAAACATGAATAACCTAAGTTTTCCTGACTAAAAAGGGAAAAATGGAAGTATCATAGTTGAGGAGTTCAAATTGTAATGCAAAGTCATGATGTTAAGACAGGATGGTACCAAAGTTAAGTTAGTTAAGACATGATGGTACTAAAACAAAAACAGACACACAGATCAATAAAATAGAACGAAGAAATAAAAAATGAATACACACATTTACAAACAACTAATATACACAAAGAAGAAAATATATACAGCAGATGACAAAAATTTCTTCAGTGAATGATGTTAGGAAAATTAAATGGCCACATGAAAAAAATCCATCTCAAATTAAACAGAAAAATCAACTCAATGTACATAAGAGATTTGTATGCAAGACTTGAAGCCATAAAATATGTAGAAAAAAAATCAATGAAACAAATATAAAGATTGATCTTCAGCAACAAGGAAAATAAAGAAGAAAACTAATAACTGAGCTTATATAAAACCATACAAGAAGACACAATACTGAATGGGAAAAATATTCGTTCTACATATATCTGATTTGAGATTAACAATGAAGATCTACAAAGTTATTGTGTAACTCAAAAAAAAAAAAAAGAAAAAAAAGGAAAAAGAATCCAATCAAAAAATGGGCAGAAGAGCTATATAGTATTTCTCCAAGAAGAAATGCAGATAGCCAACAGACATACAAATAAAAGCCCATTACTTATCACCAGAGAAATGCAAATCAAAATGAGATCAAAACCTCATAATTGTGTGATGGCCCAAATCAAAAACTCACAATAAACAAGCAAAATAAAATAAAATCTCTTATACTGTTGGTGGTAATGTAGATATGGAAAGAAGTGTAACAATGAAAGACAAAAAATGAATGTATATGAGTTGGCAATTCTGCTCCTAGATATCTATCCAAAGAACACAAGAACACTAATTTGAAAGGAAGCCTGAACTTATGTTTATAGCAGCACTATCTATAATAGTTAAGATATACAACCTAAATGTTTCAGAACAGATGGCGGCTCAAGATTTGGTATATACACTATTTAGTGTTACTAAGTGATCAAAAAAGAAACTCATGTCAGTGGTAACATGGATGGAACTAGATGGGATTGTTCTAAGTACATCAGAGAAAGATAATTACTGGAGGTTTTACTTATACATGGGATGTAAAAAAGGCAAACAAAGGAAGAGAGACAAACTATAAGAGTGACCAATGAAAAAAGACCATTGATCTGAGAAAGTCAGGAGTGTCTGAGAGGTGTAGTGAGAGAAATAGGGGAGTAGAGAAATAGGGGAAAGGATAGTACAGTGGAGTGTAGTATAGGACTGTGACACTTTGGTGGTTGGGAAAATACGGTGACTGCACCTGGAGAGAAGTCCTATGCTATACTATATATTTTTTTTTAAAGTCTAAAAATAAAAGATTTTTAAAAGAGTCAATTATCTAAAGAGGACTTTTAGAAGAAAATCATAAGACATTGGATTATTTAGTAAATGAGCTAAAGAAATAAAAAAATATCCATGGATGGGATGTCTCATTGTGTAATTAATTGGGAAAATGGGTGTAGTAAAAAGGACTATTCTACTTTAAAGTAATAGATAAATTTATTAAAACCCCCATTAATGCAATGATATTCTTTAAAGATTTGAACAAAAATATTAAAATTTATATGGAGCCATTAAAGGCCTCAGATAGCAAAGGTGATCCTAAGAAAAAAAAGAAAGGAATGGAGGCCTCATGTCAGACTGACTTTATACTATAAAGCAACAGCAATTCAGAAAACATAATATTGAAAATAAAATAAACATAAATCAATGGAACAGAACCAAAACTCCAATAATCTATATCTATATATACACAGGTGCAGATATATTCATGCCAGTAGTTAATTCATAATAAAGAATCCAAGACCATTACTTCTCAAAAAAACTGTATTCTCTAACTCTATGCACAATCATAAATTCCATATGGACTAGACTTAGATATAAACCTGCAATAATAGAGTAGAAGAAACATCAGTCATATATTTGCTTATGATATAATTGACAAAGACTTTTTTTTAGATTTTTTAAAATAATTTTAAATTTTTTTATGGAAAGAAAGGAAGTTATATAGATAGGTATACATATTACAGTACCATAATTACAAAATTATAACCATGCAAGATAATATATTATTTACTGATGTGTGATTTAAAAGTTTCAAATACAACTGGAATGGTAAACATCAAATCCAGTGTATTGATTATTATTTCTGGGACTGTATAATGAGGAGTAGGAGATAGAACAATTACTGAAATTCATATGGAACAACAAAAGCCCCCGAATAGCTAAAATCCTTTTGACAAACAGAAGAGAGAATGGAGGTATTACTATTCCAGACTTCAATTATATTAAAAAGCCATAAAACTTAAAACAGCATGGTACTGCTACAAAAACAGACAAACAGACCAATGGATCAGAATCAAATACCCAGAAATAAAACCACACATATATGGTCAACTAATCTTTGACAAAGGGGCAAAAAACATACTCTGGAACATGGATACCCTCCTCAGTAAATGGTGCTGGGAAAACTGTATCAAAACATGTAAAAAATGCACAGGACAACACCCTCACACCCTGTACAAAAATTAACTCAAAATGATAAAGGACCTGGAAATGAGACCTGCAACCATAAAATACATAGAAGAAAACCTGGGCAAAACCCTTCATGAATTTCACCTCAGAAATCCATTTGGGGAAACAACTATAACCGGAAAAAAATGAAGGAAAACATAAACAGCTGGGACTATATCAAACTAAAAAGTTTCTGTACATTAAAAGAGACAATAAACAAAACAAAAAGAAACCCAACCGATTGGGAGAAAATTTTTGCCCTCCAGACAAGTAACAAGGGTTGGATAACAAATATCCACAAAGAGCTCCTACAGTTCAACAAAAGCAAACCAAAAAACCCAGTCAAAAAATAGGGAGAAGAACTGAAAAGACACTTCATCAAAGAGGAGATACAGATGGCTAATAGGAATATGAAAGAATGCTCCACATCACTAATAATCAGGGAAATGCAAATTAAAACCACACTGAGATATCATCTTACACCAGTAAGAATGGCCCATATAAATAAAAGGAACAACAAGTGTTGGCACGGATGTGGTGAAAAAGGAACTCTCTGACAAAAATATTTTTGAAAGTGGTACTCATTCCAAGAAAAATAAAAGCAGAAATAAACAACTAGGATTGCCTCAAATTAAATAGCAAGGGAAAATATAAATAGGGTAAAAAGACATCCCATTGAATGGGAGAAAATATTTATAAATAATGTAACTGTCACAGAGTATCCAAGGAATATAAAAATGTACTTATTTTAACAATTAAAAAACTCAAAACCTAATTAATATATAGGCAGCAGATCTGGAAAGATAATTCACTAAAAGGAAATCTAGAAGGTCAATAGACCCATGAAAAATATGTTCATCGTCACTATTAATAAAGAACATACATCTCAAGATCACAATGAGATTATCATCCCATGCCTAAGAGAAAGATACATATTTAAAAAATAACCCTACAATGCCTTGCCGTTTTCCCACTGTTGTTGGGAATATAAACTGGTGCAGTCATTTGGAAA
Source organism: Uropsilus gracilis (assembly GCA_004024945.1). Lineage (NCBI taxonomy): Eukaryota > Metazoa > Chordata > Mammalia > Eulipotyphla > Talpidae > Uropsilus > Uropsilus gracilis. The sequence goes on from PVHY01002445.1 coordinate 47,800, forward strand.
GTGAACCTTAAAGACTAAAATAAAAATAACTTATAATCCAGCAATCTCACTCTATCCAAAGAAATTAAACACCACACATTATATGTGCTACAATTTTTTTGTAGTTTTATTCATAGTATCTGAGACCTGGAAACTATCTAAGCCACTGATATTGGATTGGATCAAGAAGATATCATCTATACATACAGCGAAATATTGTTTTTTATTAAATAATGTATTTATATAAAAATTTCACATCTTTGTAATCCCTAGGATTCATCCCACCCCCCCTCCCTGATGGTTCCCACCCTCTCCTCTCCACCCTGAGTTGTGTACTTCAGTTTGGTTGTCAGCTTGTTTTGACTTTTCCTCATGGCTTTTGTGTATTTCCCCCCCTATATCCCATATATTAGTGAAACCATCTGGTTTCTGTCTTTTTCTTTTTGACTTGTTTCTGTTGATACAATTTCTTCTAAGTACATCCATATTACCATAAAATCATCATATTTGTCATTTTTAGCTGATGAGTAATATTCCATTGTTTATATATACCACATCTTTTTCATCCATCATCTGTTTTGGGACATTTAGGTTGCTTCCAAGTCCTTGCAATCATAGATAATCCTCCAGTAAACATCTGAGCACAGGTATCACTTTGTACAAGCATTTATGTCTCCTTTGGGTAGATTCCCAAGAGCACAATTGCGGATCAAATGGTAGTTCCATTTTCATTGATTTGAGGGTCCTTCACACTTTCCATAGTCGAATATTATATAGCCATAAGAAAGATGAAATTTTGCCACTTAGAGAAAAATGGAAGCAATTTAGCAAAATAGTGTGTATTAAAGCAATTCCTAATGCAAAGGCAAATATTTTTCATTAATATAATGGAACATTTCACAAAGAAAAATATATACAAAACTATTGGACTAGGACTAATAAATAAAGTGAGATTTCTAGGGTGTGAAAGAATGAAAGGGAGCTAAGGGGTGGTGACAGGAAAATAAAAAAGTTGTAATTTCTTATCATCCATATAACCCTGTTGACTTAAGAATTTAAAAAACACCTGAACAAATAAATTTGAATGTATCCATTACATTCATAAAAAAATATTATTCAACACAAAACAGTAATATAATGCTGCTATACATGGCAATATGGATGGAACGCAAGAACATTAGGGTGAGTGAAAAAGGCAAGAAACACTAAGACACATTCTGTATGACTCCACTTACAGAAAGTTTTCTCATCTGCAAAGCTAATTTAGAATTAGATCAGTGGTTGCCTAAGTTGGAAGAGTCGAAAGACGTTCGACACAAGGAGTTAATAGCAACGTAAGTTTTTAAAATCTTATTTTATAGTGTAATTATAGAATTTCAACCACTTCCGAAATGTTTTAGCATGATTTCAAAATGTTTCATCTTACTGAAGATCAATTTTCCATAGTTATTTTTGTATGTGTCCAATAATGGACAAATATTTTTAGTTCATTATCCAGGCTTTATAAAAATTAAAAGTTAGAATTAAAGTTTCAAAGAGACGTTTCTACACACTGCTTTGGTTCTGTTCATAATTAATATTGAGTTACCTAATTAGAGTAATAACTAAAATGTTAATTAATTTTCTCAAATTGATTAATTTTCTTTTTAAGATTTGGAGAAAATAGATTCTCTTTAATCATTATCTGTTTTATGAATCTATGTGTGTGAATATATAATATATATCTATATATCTATAGATATATATTATATTTTCCCCCTAAAAGTTGAGAAGCCAAACTAAAGCTTACAGAGTTAAGTGATGGGTGCTCAGACAAACCTTTATCTTAGCATATGAAAAATATGTAACGGATTTTATTTGATACTTTTTCTCCCTTAAGCACAAATGCATTTACAAAACACCTAACTAGGGAAATATTTTCACACTTCTATTGCACATTTAAAGCAATTCAGTGACATATTTTTGTTTCTTTGATCTGTCTGCTTTACTGGGTTTCTTATATGATACTATATGACACATGTTTGAGCTACCTCCTTGGGTCTATGTGTACAGAAAAATATAAGGGATGAGAAACATAATTTGGTTTACTTTTCAGATGCACTTTATATTAAAAAACAAAATAGGTCAGTACAACGGGCAAGTCTACTTGGTATGGAACACACATAAGAAGATAAAGCAAGAACAGGGAGATGGTGCTTAGGCTTACAGAGTCTTAACCCTCTATGATGTCGGCAACTGAAAGGGTGGGGTATTTGCTGTGCTTGACACTGTGGTACAGCAGATGTCAAAACTCTGTAGACCTTTTTAGTTTGTTTCCTTCCTCATCTGTTGTACAACGAGCTTCTCCCTTCTGTCCAATTCCAAAACAAGATGTTTGTAGATGTTGTCTTTACCAACACCTAGTTCCAAATCTTTCTTTGGTTCTGGGTCCTTTGTGTCATTGTGTTTTCCTTCTCATTCACAAAATCTTTTTTACATCTTATTTCCATAAATTTGATGTCAGTGAGAAGAGATGGAAGACTTGAAAAAAGAGTTATTTCATTAGAAAATGGTCACTTACAGCAATTATGGTCACATATTGAAAACCTAAAATAATTTAGCATTTGTGTGAGATTCTTGCATCACAGAAGGTATGCTTCACAGAAGGTGATATTATTAGTCTTTTTGTCTTTAAGTGCATAGAATTTCTTTTATAAATTAACAGAAATGTTATTTCTCCCCAAATTATAATTTTGAATATATTTTTTATCAATAAACTGTCAACAGATGGTGAGGAAGCTACCAAATTGAACTTGGCAGTATCGACAAAGAGATATCAGATGTTCTTTAAGCATTAGGAATCCTACCATTTTGTAACACCTGCCAGGTACTCTGCTAGGCACTGTACACATTCCCAACCATACTATATTGTGGGACAGGTGCCACTGTCATCCTCATTTATAAGGAAAGAGGGACAGAGAGGAAAAGTACTCTTTTGCACAAAAAGGAATTTGACCTAGTTCTAGTGTATGCGTTTGTGAAAATTACACTTGTATACAATGCAGGTATTTCCATATATATTATATTGAAAACATATAATATCATTGTTTTAAGTCAAATTTAGAGCAGGTGGCTAGCCACAACAAAATTCATTCACAGTGAAGTGGAAAAAGTTCTAAAAACTGACATATTTCACATAAGCAGATAAACATGTTAAAGTAGATCATTTATGAAAAACACAGCATAACATTGATAAATATGAGTTACAATTCATGTTAATTTCATAAAATTTGAGTCAAATGGGTTATGGAATTGTTTTCTATGTTACTGTATGCATGCATGTGTATGCATGTATATGCATGTTTCGGGGTATGGACGGTATGTATGTTTGGAAACTGACCATCATGATCATAAATGAGTAAACAGGCTATTTAGGCATTGGATCTGAAAGGCACAATGGTTTCATGTTTCAACCTAGAATTGGTCATCTTACTCTATAATCAGGAGGTCAGGCAATAACAGCAAAATAATCTTTTCCTAATAGCTAGTACTATAAGATTTAAAATGTGGAAACATATTCTGTGCCCCATTTTTATCTCTACAGACTAAAGCATCAAAGATAATTTGAAGAAAGACAGATATGAAATAAAGTAGATATATAGACAGAAACCCAAAGCAGCAAGCATACAGAGTCCAACTCATTTTTAAGGCTTGCATGCCTCCTTGTCCTTCTATTAAGCATAACACTCAAACTCTTTACAATGCATGAGAAAATCGTTTTCTAACATAAGGCAATTAAAAAATCTGCTGTTCTGGTATATTTCTCTTCTTAAAAGTTACCTCTCTCTTCAGAATGGTCAAAAGAGGAAGGAAGAGCATAAGAGACTATAGTGACTGCTCATGGGCACTATAGTGGTGGTAGGTTTGTACAGATTACACCCGAGGAGAGAAGTCAAATACTGTACAAGAAAGAAAAATAATATAAAAATAAAAACTAAAAATAAAATAAAAACACAATGATGAGTACTAAAATAAAACTTTCTATATCTTCTAATGGCTTATATTTATTTTCTGAACTGCCCCCCTTCCTTAAAAGTTTAGGGAGTCGATTTCTGCTCTAGCCCCATAACTTAAAATAGTGCAGAGCACATAATCAGTGTTTAATGAATAAATCAATAGTATGAATGGACAAAACTCCCTGGTGCTTTAGATAACTTTAGCTGGTTTTACATTTCCTGAAAATAAAAATTGTAGCTGACTTGAATGAGCAATAGTTTGGCTGAAATTTTTTAGCAACAGAGTCTCTAATGAGAATAGTGAGTAGGAAGCAGCAGAGATGGAAGAGAATATGCTGGGATGAGGAGTTTTACAAATGCTAGCTGTAGACCAATACAGCAGATCCTGTAGTTGCTTGGCACCATCCAGTGACAACACCTGCATGACTACAGGTCAGCATCCTTATAAATGTGGAGTCCTGGAATAAAGCAAGTTTCTAATCCACTAAGTATTGACTTATCTAAGTGGTAAATGAAATGTATTTGTGGGGAAGAAGTTATGGCATTGTGATACATATACTTCCCCTGCTGAAATCCTTCTGAAAGAAGTACATGTCATCAGTAATACTGATTTCAGAAGTTTAGATAGGAAAACACATCTATCTTACTAATTGATTATACCATCTAAGTATTTGATGCTCACTGATGCTAATGCAATAATCATGAATAATTAAGGAAAATTTTTCTAACCAAACTGGTAAAAATAATATGAAATTATAAATTCAGCAATGCACAAGTCTTTGGGTGTTTCCCAATATATATCTGTTCTTGTGCAATAGAACTGCCAATATTTAGTTGCCACATGGCAATTCATCAAGAAAGATTACTTTTCTTCCTACTTTGTTATTGGGTGTGGCCATATTCCTAGATTCTCTATAGTAACATACAAATAAAAATGTTAACTTCTGCAGGGTTTATAAGGTAGAGAAGTTTTATGCCAATTATCCCACCCTTAATCCTATTTGCTAGAATGATCTTACTGGAAATCTATTGGCCATTTTGAACCACAAAGTGATCTTGACTATGAAAATAGAAATCATGGTTCCTGACATATGAAGTCTACAATAGCTAGCTTTTCTATATTGACTTCCCCAGGGTTGTACATTTAAGAGAAATAAATTCCTAATTTATTTAAAACACCTTTTAGTTGTCTTTTACTTGTAAACAATCCAAGCTGGGAAATTTATCCCCTAGCAATGAAATGTTGATACAATGGCTACATTGATATAACACCAAATTCATTTTAACAATAAGTTATACAAATAGGTATAAAGATCTGTGATTATATGAACAAATCCATTTTCTCTCTGAATTATTTCACCAAGGCCTATTGTTGTGACAGGGTTGGAAGAGGAATTTTCTACATGGATTAAACCACTTAGAATTCCCAAGTTTGCAATCCAACACTCCACACTCCAGACACTTGTCTGGGAAGTGTGGGTCAAAAACATATAGACTAATATTTACATATTGCCTAGTGGATCTATCCAGCACACCTATTGCTAGTAACCTAACACTCAACTATCCACAATAGAAGTTGTTAAGATAATGTCCTTATTCTATAAACTTCATAGTTGGCTAGGCCCTTATCAGTGAAAGTAATTTCTATTCTTTCCAGTTGCATTATATGTTCATCTTTTGTATATGTTTACATATTACATTTCATATTGCATTATATTATACATGAATTTTTCACTGTACTTCTTTAACTGAGTTTCTGGAAGATGGTGGCTTTTGTTTTGAGATATTTCTAGGATTTAAATGACTATATTTTAAATAAATTTACATAAATATCCATTTGGTAAAAATCACCATTTTGGTGTTCTTTGCTTTGTTCTGTGGTAGCTGTGAGTATGAGGACTAGGGGAGTCAATCATCTTCTTTCTTTGCCATCTTACCCAGACCTGTCTGGACCAGCATTTAAAGTACTGAAAGACAAAATAAAATATGCCAACTTAGAAAGATGCACTACAAAGACCTTTAAAAGCATTCATAGTGTTAATAGAAATAATAAATAAATCACTGAGATTGAAAGAAATTGTGCCAGATGGAAATATGGAAGTCTCAGAAAGAGTGTAGCCCTAAATGGAATAAATATAGAGGTGGTTATAAAAATTATTATTTAAAATCACAATAATCAAAATATCTTGAAGGTTTAAGACATATTTAGATAAAATGCATGCCAAGAACAGAACATATTTGATAAAAAAATATGATTAGCAATATGTATGTCAGAGAAAATATATTGTGGTGGGTGTATAGCAGTCCCTGCACACAACTCAAGCTTCTTACAGTTGCAAATATATTAATATAATGTTTTATCATCAAGTATAAAATGCTATCTAATACATACTTTGAGAATAGTTGAACTCAAGCAGATCATCCAATAACAATGCCTTCCTATGACAATTCTTTTTATTATTTTGTCTAATCCCTTTACAGCAAGAATGTAATTATCATCAATAATTATAATCAAAAGACAAAAAAAAATAGTCCAAAGAAAGGACCAAATTGTTCTTTGTCACTATGATGCTCTTGGGTTTAATTTTTGCCTTGGTTAAATGAAAATGGTTGATGGATTTTAATTTCATTTTAGTCCTTTAATTCTACAGTAAATAATTAATCTTTTATGATGAAATGTAGTCATGTTTAATAATTCTGTCATTGTCTTTCATTGTAACTCTGATTCTTAAGACCTTTTGATCCATAGATTAGGCTTTAGTAAATTTCCTTTCAATGTGCAGACAGACATCTTTCATCACATGTAGGATTAGTCAGGATTAGAAATCTTTCAACAACAGGGGTGTTCAGAATTCTATTTTCTGCAATGATCCTTTTTCTATGGATTATAAGGAAATGTAATATAGAAAATATGGTAAGATCTCCAATTTGTGGTTTTTAAAAAAACCAAGAAGATGGAAAAAATGGAAGTGGGGAAGAAAACTATGAAAATATTTTGAATACATAAAATGTAAAATTTAAGATCTGAACTTGGAAAGAAGTAGAAATGTGGAGTGTATATTAAGAAGGGTAGGGAAGTGTTTCTGAGAAGTAGTAACTTTCATGAAGAAATCACTGACATACCTTGCTTCAGTGGAGCCTCCCATAGCTCAGACATTTCCTCTGACATGAATTTTGGAGCAAGTACATTAAAGTCAAACACATTCTACAATGTTTTCCATGAACTCCCAGGAAAGGAGTGTCTAAGTTTCTTTTGCACACTAAATTCCTTTAGATCATTAGGAATTTAGTCTTAAGAATTGAGTAGAACCTTCCATATTTCTTTTCCTTGGAAATAAGCTATTTTACAGTGCTGCGTTAGATGCTAAACGAATATTTATGTATGCACATTTGTAATGTATATATATATAGTTATACAGAATATATAGTTTTATTTATATTTTTATATTACCAGGGGCTAGTCATTATAAAACTTCGGTTATCTTAATGCTACCTAGTTTTATCAAATATTGACATAACTAATGCTTAAACTGCAGGGTACTATAGTATATACACACATACTACACAATCTAATTCAATGGAGAAGAATGTGTATTCAGAGAGAAACTTGGGGATTCAAACAATAGTGTCTCTGCACTGAAGTCACTTTGGATTCCATAGGCAACTCAAGCTCTGACAAAGACCAGGATGACAAGTAACCTCTGAGAATATGCTGTTTTCTCCATGAGCTGAAGAATTACAAGTGAGATAAACAAGGAGGTATTAGACAATCTCAGCATAAACATTCTTCTAGAAAGACAATATCACAACAAAGACTTTTATCATTCCAAACTCTTCTGACAATTTAGTCTACATGAATATACTGGCACAGGATTCTCCATCATCTACAGGTTGGGAGGGTAGGGGGACTCTGTAGGAAATGGAAAGGACATATCAGGAATGACAAGAGAACTCATCTTGCTCATGTGATGTGGCCCTCTCCTCCACTCTCATTTCATGGCTTTCTATTAACATATTTCCTTTGTCATACTGTTCAAAAATGCTCTTTAAGTCTCTTTTGTCTTGTAGTTAAAACTATTTTAACTTATTTTATTACAAAATAAGTAACAAATGAACACATACACAAATACATACAAATACTTAACTCTTCAACACAAACTCTAAGTCTCTACTTTTTGACATCATTTTTCTTATCTCTCATCATCTCTTCTTGTTTTTCTGTTGATAGAAATTTTATTGCAACCAGTTAAAAATTAAATATTTATCCTGCAACTTTACAGATAATAGTGTTTATATGCAGCTTCAGCAGTTGAGAGAAGCTAGATGCAGCCCATGCAAAGCTGCATACAGAGGTAGATGTGTGTGGGGGGTATATGTGTGTGTGTGTGTGTGTGTGTGTGTGTGTGTAACATGGGCCTCTGCTGAGGTGGTGCAGGGAGATGACTAAGTCTAAGGATAAATTCCCATGTAATAACAAGCATAAATTCAAAATAATACTTGCACATGGAGTTCATAATAAAAAATATTAAACCTCTTATCAGGACATCTATGAGCAAATAAAATGATGGTCCAGAATACCTTGGAAAAAATGTTTAGGGACATAGATGTAGAAAGGTCAGAAAAATATTCAGTTGATAAAACTTGGTAATGGAGATATGAGAATTCACTAAACTCTACTTTGCGTAATATTTGAAAATTTGCATAATAAATTCTTTAAAATGCATTATTTATTTTTTCTCCCTATCTTCAATGTATTTTCAGGTTACACTTGATAATGAATAGCTAAGTTCCTGTTCAACTGGTTGTCCTAAAAAACTAACTTATATAAATCATAATGACCATAAATGTATAAGCATATAAATACAATATTGCACATGGACAGAAGGACTGGGGCCTAGAAAGATGAAATAGCCAACATGATGCAACTTTTCCTAATACTTTTGGGTATTTTATTTTATTTTTGGGGATTTTATTTTATTTGGGCATATTTATTTTATAAATTTATTTATTTATTTATAAAATAAATTTAATATATTAGATAAAATATATTTTAACTAAAATCTAAATTTTATATAGCATAATGTTTTAAGGATGTGTGCATAAAAGACTTTAAATAGAATAGAACTCTCAGTTAATAACAATTACATACTACTTACAATTTTTCAAAAGATCCAAGAACACTATTTTATTAATCTTCTTTAAGAAAAATTTATATTCTAGTGGTAAATAAACTATTTTCATAATAGTAAGGTAAACAAGTTCATAGAATATCAGTATTCTAAGTTTATAAAAATTAGTAAAATAAAATTACAGTTTCTCAGTCTCTCGAGTACCTGCCTCATTAGAGTTCAGATATATTATCTTTGCAGTTAAGAAGCTGATGTAATAGAAGTGAAGGTTGGCAAACATGCCTTATTCTGTGTAATTTTTTTCTTTTTAAATGTTCAGTCTTGGAACAGAGTTACCAAAAGCTAAAACAAAATAATAATAATAATAATAATAATAATAATAATAATAATGATGATGATGATGATGAATTAACTGTCATACTAGTTGTTTTTGTTGTATCTGAAGATTTCAGCTCTAAGGCAATCTTTCAAAATGTGGCGTGGTACGTGAGTCCCTAAAGTAGGTATAAAGATAGCAGACAAGACAAAATTTGTCAAACTTATAAATAAAAAAGCAAAACTTTTAACATATACTGTGTATTTTGAGGGGAAAAAGGGAGAATTTTAAAAAATGCTTTAGACCCATTTCCCTGGATGCTCTGCCCTCCCATGCCTCCCACTTTCTACTCAGGGGTCAGTGCGCGGGGGTGGTCATCCACCTCATCTTCGACCTGCCAGGAACCCCTTAAATGAGACCCAGAAACAAAGGCACTCTGCCCACGTTTTGGTCTGGCTCCCATTGTGGAGCTAGGCCACCCATTTCCCTGGATGCCCAGCCCTCCTGTGCCTCCCTCCTCAGACTCAGGGGAGAGGGCTGGTTGGGCACCTGCCACATCTCTGACCTGTGGACAGCGCCAGGGTCCAGGGACCCCTTAAATGGAACCCGGAAATAAAGGGCACTCTGCTCACATGTTTGCCATCTGCAGCCTGAATTGGCTAAGGCATGTTTCCCCCAATTCCTATGGGGGGGGTTGGAGATACATGCCAGGCAATCTGGCCACCACCCCCACACTGGAGGAACCAGTATGGAGGTTGGGCTGGGCCCTAAGCCCTGCCTGCCAGCAGACAGCCTCATGAGCTGTCTGCCCACCCGGGGTTCCAAACTGTTGGATCTCCTTTGCCAGGTGGAGCTAAGGCAGCAATGACCCCTGGGGCCTGGAGAGCCCAGAAGGGGGGTCTGGGTGGGGTTTTTGTTAATCCACCAGCAAACGGTTGCATGGGGCAGCCATCTGCAGTCCAGATTGGCCTGGGCATATTTCTCCCAGACCCTAGCCCAAGGTGGGCTGGGAACACAAGTCCAGTGTCCATGCCCCACGCCCACGCAGAGAGATATGGAAGTGTGGGCGGGGTAGGAAGGGAGGGTATGCCCCTTCCACTTCATTCTCACCGCAGCTAACCTACAGGAAGAGGAAGAGCACAAATAATGCAAACTCCTTCATGGAATGGGTGAAGGATCAGGTCAAATCCAACAAACAAGGCTGAGTTGTACACAGGAGATGGACTATTGAGAGAAACAACTATAGAAAATCGATATCATGAAGTGCACCTATGCACTCACCAAGTCTAAAAGAGACAAGACCTAATTTTGGAGATGCCTTCTGGGGGAACAAGGCACCCAAGGAAAGCCAAAGATTGGGGCATTGGCCCCACAACAAAGCTGCAAACTGAGGCAGAGAAGATGGTTTACAACGGCCATCACAGATGCCTGAATCCACAGAGTGACTTCTTCACCGACAATGGCTTGGTGGTGAGACCCCCTAAACCTGATGCCAGAACAATAAGTAAAAACAGCAGAACAGAGAAAGGAGTGGAGATGGCAGCCGGCAATGAGAAAACATGGACAGACCACAAATAAATATAGACTGACTGCCCAACACAAGATTAACATTGAAAACCTACCAGCATGGTTCTCCTGGTCCCAAGAACACAATCCCTCACCCAATGAAAGGATACCGCCACAGGAAGGAAAGAGACTAATGGATTTAACACAGACTAGCAAACAACAAAGAGAGGGGTTAGAGTGAATGGAGGGGGCATCAGAGAGAGGGAGAGTTATCCCCAAAACCATTTACCGAAGTTATGATTTAAGAATAAAAATAAATTAATTAAAAAAGATGTTTTACACTATACTCCCTCACAGAAAACAATGCTGTTTTACTTTTATTGTATTAGCCAGATAAGAAAAATATTTCAAAATCTGCATAGTATGTACCATTACAATTTTTAAAATTGTACTCCCCTTTTTGGAAACTGAACACAAAGTCAAAATACAAAAGGACAAAACTAGAAGGCAATTTAGAGATCTCAGACAGCAAGGGAGGGACAGACAGAGGGGAGGGGTCAAAACAGGGGAGGGAAAAACCCAAGAGACTATAGTGATGGTTGACAGGTGCTGGGATTGTGGAAAGTTTACAGGGATTGCACCAGAGGGGAGAAATCAAATACTGTACAAGAAGGAAAAATGATGTAAAAATATAGATAATTTTTCCCCTTTTTAAGTGTAAATTGCTTGCTTTTGAATAAAATCTATAATTGTTTCTTTTAAAGATACAAAAATGTCCTAGTAATTATTAGGGCCGTATCTTTCCAGTTTTACTTCTGATTTTATTTCAGGCTATAAAAACTGATATAGGGCAAGCTTAAGGCACTGAGGTACTGTCTGCTGAAAACAATTCCAATAACATTCAGACTCATGGTTCAACAGAAATTCAATTTTTCCATAATTATTATAACATGGAGTCACTTCTTTGCACTGTGCTCTATGTTACTTTTAACATTACACATGACTTTTCACACACTTTTTCTAATTACGACTTTATGTGAGTACACACTGGGCTCTTGAGTACTTCAAACACTACTGAAATGCAGATATATAATGTGTCATTAGCCTAAATAATACTCCAATACTAATACATGCATTGAACACCCACCTACCTAAAAATGTTACCAGTTCTAGTTTCATTCTGTCAACACTTCTTCTAGTATTATTATCTTTTCTTTTACAGATATGGTAACCATGGCACAGCAAGATCAGGGAAGACACCCAACTTACTCAATAAGTAAGAAGCAGTAAAGTGGATCAGAATCCAGGAGTCTGGTCATCCCTTTCTCCTGAATGCTTCATTATGAAAGTCTTTGGCCCAAACTTCTACCAGCAATGTTTTGCACTCAGCTAGTGTCTTTGAAGTAACATTTGATTTCAATTGCTAGTCTTATTACTACTTCTGTTGCTAGTCCTGTCACTCCAAGAAACAGGACCAAAGCTGGTCCATACGGAGTTATGGCAATATAGGTGTTTAAAACCAAGTTTCCTGTTAGCAAAGACCACATCACAGAGACAGTCAGATTGCCACAGGTCCTAAGACCCAGTCACTGAGCAATGGGTGCCGCCTCGTTTTTACCAGAGGAAGCACACCAGCAGCATCAAAGCACTTAGAACCTGTTTTATTAGTTCTGGATTCAGGAGCTTTACTCCAGTATTAAGATGTAAGTAAAAACACCCTTCCTCCTGACCATAATTCCCTGGACCTCTCAATGTATAAATCTGAATCACACTGAAAGTAAATACTGTTTTTTTGTCATTAATGAAACTCTACCCTTCCTGAAACAAATTTCTGTTTTGATTGCTATTTAGGAACTGTCTGTTAATAAATATGAAGACAGATGAAAGCGTAAATCTTCTAGCACTCTCAATCCTCTAAGCATGGTTTGCATTTTTGAATTGAGAGATGGTGATGAGTTTTTCCCTTAAATTTTACGTAGCAGTTAATAACTGAACTTTTTTTATTAACTCATGGTTGTGTCAGCCATTAGTGATTATGTAAAATTTTTATAAATTCACTGCAAATATATCCAAATGATTTTAGAAAATCCTTTTTTACTCTATTTTTTAAAATAATATCTAATGTAAGATTGTGCAGAACATCATTTTCTCAATGTGCTTATTTTTTAGGCATTAATTTTCTTTAAATAGCAACATATTAATATTTAATAAAATGCTTTTAAGGCTAAATGGCATTTTCAATGTATTTTTATCTAAAAACCATATAATCTACTGTTTATTTGTTTTTCCTTTGCCTGTGATTTCTACTACATGGGTTAGCTCCACAGATATGATCATTAATGGCAGTGAGGGTGCCACTGACAGGTGTTACAGGTGGAGAGGAAAGGCCTGAGAGGGAAGAAGGAACAAGAGACGGCCACTATGTCATGTCACAGGTGTGGGTCTATGCTTTCTTGAATCTACTTCAATTAAGGAGTCATTCTCATATATCATCCTCTGAAAGTAGCAAAGATTCCCAATATCTTCCTGTGGTAAATATAATCTCTAGTAAGTCTCATTACTTGTATTCTCAGCAACATTTGACTAATATGACCACAATTTACTTTTAAAATGTGATAACTCAGTTTATAAGATACAATTATCTTGGCTTTTCCTTACTTTTCTAGAGATAACATTGCATTCTCCTTTGCTTCTTAGCATATTGACTTCTATATGCTGGGATATTTCAGAGCTCAAACTCAGACCTCCCATTTTATGCCATTTTGCTGGTGGTCTACAATCCTAATCTTTAAATATTATATATTTTTGATGAATCACATTACATTTCTATCCTTGAGCCTGAAATCCACTCTCAGATGTACAAATTTCTAAAATATTTACTTGTCTTTCAAATTTATTACATCTATCTCCAATTCTTCATTCTCCTCTCCAAACCTGTTTTTCCCAGTTTTCTTTGTCTTATTAAATAATAGCATTAGCCAGTTATTTACTGGCTATTCAAATACTTTATAATCACTTTCTACTTCATTCTTTCATCAACATTTCATATCTAGTGCACATCTAAATAATTATAATTAAACTATCAATGTAAAACTGTTAGTTGTTATGGTCAACTCAGATAGCTATAATAGAATATCAGACTCATGGCTGAAACAACAGAACTTTGTTTCTCAAGTACAGGAGGCTGTGGTGTCCATGAGTCAAGTTAGCAAGTCAGTTTCATCTTGAGGCATCTTCTCTTGGACTATAGGCAATTGTCACTCTGTTGTGTGCTGACTTGATCTCTTCTAATGTGAGACTCAAGCATCTCTTATAATGGCATTAGACGCATAATGAATATCCTACCCGTAGAGAACTCATCTGAATTTAATTACCTCCAAAAGATTTTACCTCCAAATAACATCAAGTTGGGGGTCAAATCTTCAAAGTGTGAATTTTGGAGGTATACCAATATTCATTCAAAAAATGATATATAATAATATAATACATTTCATCAACACTATTTTTAAACTCCTACTTTGTAAACTCCTTAGATCAACCATCCTCATACAATAATATGAATGCAATGGCTTTCTAATATCCTCAAAACATCCTCAAATTTCCTTCTTGCTACTCTAAAGACTATTTTCCACGAAACTATAGTGGAAAACCATCCCAGCTTTCACATGATTGCCATTTGAATGTTATATCATTTATACCTATTTACTTTCATTCTCTTTGTACCCTTGAATCTGAAATTTGACACAGCAGATAATATATAGTTGGAGCATATACTTTGTATGCAATTTGATAATAGTAATCTTATGAGTAAATTTTTGATTCTTTTACATTAATGTGGTTGAATTAATAAATATGGTTGGATTAATTTCTGGCAATTAACTTTCTGTTTAGTATATGTGGCATGCCTTTCTTATTCTTATATCTCATTTGTTGCTTTATATTAATGAGTATTTGATGACATAAGATAGTAATTTCTTTTATTTTTCAATATATTTTATTGAATTATTCTATGAGTAGTCATTCTGTGACACAATATATATCATAACTGGATACAAATAACTTCAGATGTATATTAATTATTGAGTTCATTACATCAATTTTGTTTTTCTTTTTTTAATTAACATTTTAAAAAAGTTATTTATATATAAATTTCACATCATTGTAATCCCAGGGATTTACCCCCACACCCTCCCCACCATTATCCCCCTTTCCCCCCACCTGAAGTTGTGTACTTCAGTTTGGTGCTTAGCTTGTTTTGCTTTTTCCTCATGGCTCTTGTTTATTTTTTCCTATATCCCATATATTAGTGAAACCATTTGGTTTCTGTCTTTTTCTTTTTGACTGGTTTCTGCTAACATGATTTGTGGCTTTCCTATCCCATTCTGTATCATTTCCGTTCTAATACACTTTTGCTTCCACTCATTTTTTTTCTACTATTATTCTCAAAGATATAACACATCTATATTTTAGAGATTCAACAACATGCATATTACATCACACAATTGATATTCATATAAGTTAACAAAAGAAATGATAAAAGCAAGCAATTGTATTAAATTATAATTATCAACAAACTGCTATTATTAGTGACTTGTTTACATATAGATTTGAATTATTCTATGGGGTCACTTGCTTTCAGCCTAGAAAACTTCCTTAAATACTTCTCATAAGGTGATATACTTCTGGTTAACTCTTTAAATTCATGTTTCGCTGAAGAAAGCACTGTCAAGTTTTTAAGTACCATGAGATGCAGGATTATGGAACCATAGGCCCACTGTATTTGCCCTAAGAAACATAGTCATTATTATCATAGACCAAATTTAAAAAAATAGTCAAGTAACATGAATTTTAAAAAGTACAGAGGGTTAAGCACAATGCAGCTGAGATTGAGAAATTGCAAACTTGGGATACATCAGTATTTGAGAAATGATGAACAGGGGGTAAAGATCTTAATGTCCATATAAATGCAATGTGGTTATGTTGATGACAGCGGAAGTATGTGGGCAAAGATGCACACTGAGATTATGTATATACAGCGGGATACAC
The DNA here is from genome assembly GCA_004024945.1 of Uropsilus gracilis. Classification (NCBI taxonomy): domain Eukaryota; kingdom Metazoa; phylum Chordata; class Mammalia; order Eulipotyphla; family Talpidae; genus Uropsilus; species Uropsilus gracilis. The sequence continues at coordinate 63,771 of PVHY01002445.1, forward strand.
CTGAAAGAACTAGTGGTATGTTGACTACCAGATAGTGTTTGTCAAGATGAGTAGGAATGGAAATACCAATAACTGTTGGAGTAGGAATAGCAAGATAAGCAATACAGTATCATCATTAAGTAACTTCAAATCATTCTTAAGATCAGTAAGATTGCATTTGTCACTCTTTGTTCCCTTATGTGAAAGAATATCAGATGGTTAAACTTGATCTAAATGCAAACAGTTCTGTAAACACATGAGGCACTGCATCAAACTTCTTTTCTTCATCGACTAGGTATTTTATTAATATGCAAAATGACTAAGTGGTGCTCAAATCAATAAATCTAACCCACAAAAATGTATATTGAAGGATATGGAAGAAAAGAATTATGAATGAGGGGGAAGGAGGTAGACTACGTTGTTAGCATAAGCAACTATGTGGATGAATTTAACATGTACTGGAATGGGAACAGTGAAAAGGAGATGGAAAGTCAAAATGAAATTAAAGTAATAGATCTATTTAGAAGCCATGTAGAATATTTTTAGACCTTAATGAAATAATGCATACAATGGTGTTGAATAAAAGTGAGTAATTCAGATGATGGTGACAATAACAAAGATGAATACTCCCTAGAAATTATGAAATTTTAAGTGTACAAAGATTTTTGGAATCACTCCAATTACCTTCAAGTACTTCAACTACCAAATGTTTCTGATCATCTAGTCTATGTTTTGGTCCTCAATATAAATGTTAATGTTAATTCTCTTATACTCCCTAGCATTTCAATCTTCAAATCTTTCTAATTTCACTGAGATAAACATAGCTAAGTGTTTTCTTCTAAAATATATCTGTAATCCAACCAAAGGTTTTCTTACAGACAGATTCCCAGAACACCAAGTAAAAACTAAAAGAGGTAGCATAAACAAAAACTACCTTATTTACAAAAAATTGACTTAAGATTGAACAGAGGAAGAATGACTCAACACCACTCAACATGAGCAGATGTTGTTAGAGGTCATTGTGGTTTTTATTTTTTTAATCTCTGTCAGTTTTTCTCTCTTTTATTTAAACCTCACTGTGCATTCACCTGGTGGACTTACTAAACTGAAGATTCCTAAGACCACAGAGAACCACAGATTCAATGACAGGAATAAGGCATATAAAATCTGTTTTTTAAATATCATTAAATTGTGATGAGGTGGATTTGTCCATAGATGACATTGAGAGAAGCTATTCATCATTTTGGTCATTAGGATTGGGAATGTTTGTGTTCTCTCTGCTTACTTTCGAAGAGTACAACAATTCATAAGGTTAAGCATACATTATACCTAATGCCACAGCTGTGTGAGGAAACTGCTTCTTTTCCCTCAATATTTGTAGATTTCAAATTCTCCTGCAGTTTTGCTTCTAAAGAACACTCTGGAGTTTCCTTTGTGCTAGCACAGCTGCCTTACTGGAAACTAGCTGAGGAATGTTTCTAATTAGATAAATCTCAGCATCGGTTATTTTGAAAACATTTCAGAAGCTGTTTACCAGAGGACATATTCAGATTTTACTTTAACTTTATGGGATATATTAAGTGGAGTGGGTGTCAGAGCCAAATATTACATAATTGCTTAAGATTTCCTGCAGAAATTCAGCTATGTCCTTGTAGATGATTTTTCTGGAGACAAGAAAACTCTACAAACTCAATTGCTACTTTTCTTAATTGCTATGGTGGAGATTTAAAAAGTTACAGGTATCAGAGAGTAAAAAAACTGGAATCACATGAGGAGGTATACATTGGTTTTGGAGGATTTTAAGTCATTAAACTTGCTCTAATAAAACCTCTTTTTCTGAGCTGAACATGTTTCTAAGCTCTGATGGAAAAACTCTTGAACTCTCTAACTAGGTAAAAATGAAAGTAGATATAATGTTTGAATAATTAAATCTAGTAAAAAAAAAACTACCAGTTTATGATCAAATGAGCTTTACAAAGTCTCTCATAATTTAACTTGATAAATAAAATTTTTGATTTATATTAAGTAGGTCAGATTAATTTTCACCCCCTATTCTGTGAGTTTCTGATATTATATGTGTGTTTTATGTGTGTGTAAAGTATACATATATGGTAGTGGTCATTTCCAAGACTAATGTAAATGTTAGAAGTCCCATGCTGGAAGAAAGAACAAATGCAACAGAAAAGATTGAAGATGATCAGAGAAGCCAGTTCTCAGAATTGGGGTCTTAGGAGCATGTCTAAAAATCATCTTTATTAGGTTGAGGGTCTTATACTTCTGCAATGAACAATCACAAGGAGGAAATGAGGGAGGGTAAAGAATCAGGGTCCTGGGAATGACAGGAGAAGAGGCACCAGTGCTATTAAGTATCTTTTTAACATTTTCAAAGATGTATCTCTCGGGTAAGGCATTCCTAAGAAGACAAGGGGATGTTGCAGCAGTTAAGAGTCTGCCAGTACCCATCTACTGGTGTGCTGGGAGGGAATTAGAAAGACAAAGGTGTTCCTTTGTCTTGGGTGTCTCTTAATCTGTGCTCACACCCCACAATAAACATCTAGATAAAACATGCAAGATTGTTTAGTAACATGGATAAGTAGGTAGATAGATGGACTATATTTATTCCATATCAATATGTAGTGTATTTGATACACTAGATAGTTCTATGATATTAGAAGATACAAAACTTTGGAATGATTCTTTTAAGCATAGAGAATATATCTAAAAGTCCTGGATGTGGAAATATACTTGTTCAATAATGGATATCAGTTTTATTGAAATAATATGAAATAAATGATGAATAAACTTAATAATAAGTTAAAAGAGATTATATTGTTCACAGCTTTGGTTATCTCTAGACCAGAGAAGCAAGAGAACCATAATATGTATATTCTAAAACTAAATATGCATATTCTAAACTATAATATGCATATTGTAATATGCATGTGCATGAAGGAAAAATAGTATCTTTATTATTTTTCTAATCATGATGCTTTTATTTGATGTATTTTGTAGTTTTTGTTAACATTTGATTTCTTCTTGAAAACTGATTTGTTCAAATAACCTCTTTGATAGCATGATGAACAAGTAATCAAAACAGAGTCCTGAAAGAAAATGTTCAGGATTCTGATTCTTAGAAAAATTATCTTCACCATCTTTTCCTTGGTGTAAGTAAGTATTCCCAGAGTCATGCAGGAAAATGTGCCATAATTTCAAGACTACTGGGAACACAGAACAATGGAATAGACTTAAGAGTCCAGTAATAAAATCATAGATTTATGAACAAGTAATGTATTTCAAAGAAGGAAAGTATATGCCCTGGAACAAGGACAACTTTTTCAATAAATGCTGTTGGGAAACTTAGATAGCCAAACACAAAAGAATGAAACAATATGATATAATAATATCAATGTGCTTAAAACTACATGTAGAATAAAAATATGACATTAATAATACTAAAAGTAGGAGGGGTTAATAAAATCCAACTCTTGTGTTGATGAAGAAGTGATAAAATACACTTATTACTTAGAGTAGCTCTAAACAATCTAGGATTTATGTTAGAATATGACAGGTAATACTAATAAATCCAGAAGACAGAAAATGAAATGAAGAATATAATCATAAATATTTGATTGACTTAAATAATTCAATAAGAGATTAACTGAATCAGGGAGGATAGAGGATAGATGGTAGTTTGTAGATATAATATCAAATACATCATAAAAATGTGTGAATTGTCAAGTACTAGAGATTTTAAGAAGCTTAAATATGTTGTTTTTAACAGATATATCTTGATTATAAGGATATAGAGAGGTTAATGGTAAAGACATGTAAGTGTTGTAATATGTAACTATTAACCCAAATAAGCTAGTGTGGTTCTACTTTATAATAGTGGATAGTATGACAAATACACAACTAGAAATGAGGTAGTTCATAATAATAAAATAACAAGGAAACCAGACATATTTAATCCTCAATTTTTCTGTGAATAAAATAATTATACTAAGTAAAAACTAAAAGAAAAAATAGAAAGTCACAATTATGAGTCTATAATGTCACACTTTCAGTAGTTGATGAAAAAGACAAAATAAAGAGGCTATAACATGGTTGAAGTTGAAATAGCAACCCTAAACTATCTAGCCTTTTGATACTACATTCAAGTTTTCAAGTACATATATGATAGGGAAAATTGAACATTTTCAGTACCATCAAGTCTCATCACATTTTAAATCTCTGAAATTATATAGACTGTAACTCAGGTACAATGGAATTGAGTTATGCAGAAATATCTATTTTTTTTAGAAAATCATAAATTAAAAATATCTTTTTATCTATGTACTTATAAATGTATATATCTATATACACAGATATATACATAGAGAGAGAGGGAAATAGAGAGAGGTAATATTGGTTTGCAATACTGTATATGATTCATAAGCATAAGATCAAACCTCTTCAGACACATGTCACCACACGATATATACCACCAAGGCACCCGTACCCGTTGTACCCCCTCCTATCTTTACATAAAAATGATAGTACAGCATGACAAAAATTTTCAAGTTAAAAAAGAAGTAGAAAAAGTACTCAAAAGTGGAAAAACCTGAAGTGCCACAAAGAGCATGGTCTATTACGTATGGCTTGTTTTCATTCTTTTTCTAATTATATGTGGTAGACACAATTGCATCTGTTGGGAAGAAGCCTATATTTCTAATTTTTAAAAAGACACTGTAGAAAAGCTATAAGTAACCTCAAGGGAAAAAATATTGCACTTAAGTCAGATATCAAATCATAGTTTGTTCTTATGAATTCTTGTTAGTAAAATTCAGGATATGTTATCTCTAACTACTAGAGGTTTTGTCAACAAAGAAAATTTTAGAGAAAATTCCTTGAATTAAAAGATTTGAAGATGAGCAACAAGTATATGTATGTACATAAATATCAGAAATATATCAGAAATATGGTAACCAAGGAAATGATATAAATATTATATCGAGGAGGTAGACAATAGAAAATAAAAATTAGTAGGTGAAATGATGATTGAGAGACTGTGTTAATTTTCTCATCTCAAATCCCTGTGAAAAAGGATTAGAGTTCATATAATGCTGAAAATGATATAAAATACAGTTTATTCATGAAAATTCATATATATTTTCTGTTTCCCTAAATTTGAATTATTAATAGCTGTCATTGATCAGGGGCTTCAATAAAATAAAAAAATACATGTCTTGTATGTTATAGCCATTTTCCTAGTAAACTAGAGAAAATATTACAAAGAAAATCAGAAGAAAGAAAAAAATATATTTACATTACTATATTATAGTGTATATATATTATAGATTTATAATGTTTATTTACAGGAAAATCTGAATATAAGTGGACTAGCACACTTTAAACTTGTGTTGTTCAAGGATAAATACCTGTACAAGAATAAACACTAGAAGAAATAATTTCTGAAGTTGGGTGGTATAGATAAGAGGATAGGAGGAGTAAATGCAATAATTTCACAATTAGTTATAATTCTATAAATAAAGTGAAACATGAACTAAAGCTGTCATATATAGTCATTATCATAATGGATCAACAATATAGCTTTTTTTGCAGTAATTCGTAAATAATTGGATTATTTATTCATTATTATAAATAATAGAATACATTTATTTGCTATAAATAACAAATAATTTCATAAAACATCAAATGGAGAAGGGAAATCACATTGTATTTAAAAGTTATAAATATAGATCAAAAAACAATACATGTCACTAATGGTAATGTCATAAATCAGTTATATTGGGAATGCATACTGGCCAAACCCCTGTGAAAAGCATATGGAGGCTTCCAAAAATATTAAAAATAGACATAATATATGCTTCAATTATTCTACTCACATTTATCCAAAAATCCTCTAATTCGAAGGAATATATGCACTCCTATGTTCATTTCGGTAGTATATAATATTTGCAATAGGCAAATTACGAAAACAACCTAACTACTCAATAACAGATAAACAGATAACTGTACTAAACAGTATTGACTAAACAGATACATGATGGAGTTTTTCTATTGTTATTAAGATCTATCAAATAACATTGATTTACATTTGCTATTTTATCTTATTTTTTAATTGATTATATATATATATATATATATATATATATATATATATATATACAGTGATACAAGGTTCTCTCACCATGTTGTAACCTATAAAACAACATGATGGAATATTATTATTCAGTTATAGAAAATGAACTCTTTGCCATTTGTGGCAAAATGGACAGGATCAAGTGATTATTCTAAGTAAAATGTTCCAGGTGTAAAAAATCAAATATTTGATGATTTTTGCTCATATGTAGAATATAGAGGGGAAAGGGGGGAACAGACAGAATTAGACCAAAACAATGTTTAGAATTGACTGCAGAATGAAGACACTAGAGATTATGGGGTCGGAACCAAGCAGACAAGTAGAAAAAGAATACATTGCTATACAATAAAGGGGTTTGTGTGCCCTAGATTGGATAGGGTGTAGTGGCATATGTGAGTTTCATGAACCTGTTCCTAGGGCTCAGGGACATAAACCAATGTTTATGTGAGATTCATGAACCTGTTTCTAGGGCTCAGGACATAAACCAATGTTACCTCAAATAAATAAATGAATTAACTAATTAATATAATATAAATAAGCTCAATAGCCACAGTAAGTTTTTTAAATAATTAATTTCTAGTTGGAACATTTCATGCTTGTCTGTAAATTATCTCTAAGTCAACTCAACGTGATCAGAAAGATTGCAAATATAACGACAAAGTACTCTATATAGATGCAATAATAAATATCTTTTAAGTAAAAGCATTACTTATGAGTGCAGTATGTAAGTTTAGAAGTTTTTACTCTGTCCTAGTAAAAATATGAACAGATTGAAAAAAATCAGTATTTCTTCTTAGATCTGTCAGAACAATGAGAACACAGCGCAAACGGACTATCTCAAAATGAAAGTCAAGTAAATGTAGAATTGTATTTGAGAGTACTGAAAACTCAGGAACAGAAACTTTTTAAGGATTCACTGCCACAATAAGAAGCCCTGAAATGTAGTAGACAAATATTAGAGGTTGTTTTTATGAGTTGTACCTCCGAGAGCTTAATAAGGTTCTCATAGTAAATATCAGGCAAAACTTCCCTTGGGTTTCTGGCAAAAATTAAGGAAAGGAGGCATTTTGAAAGACACTAAAGTGCCTCAGAACAACACCTGCCTTCATGAGAAACTAGTCTAACCACCTGGGGTTTTATCAGCGTGCTACTGACCCTGGGATGCTTGTGCAGCAACATACTGTCAAAGAACCGGAAGTCATGGAGCAATCCACAGTGGTGGTTTGCTGAATAAGAGCGAGATCTGTTTTTTCTTTCTGATAGAATAATCATGCTGAAATCAGGTGTAGATGGGGGAGAAGCCACCTACCAGCAAGCCACATTTATAATGCTGCTCTGCCACCATGTTCCCTCAAGTTTGTACCATCTGGGCATAGCGTTTGCCAGTCAGTGCAGTTTAACAACAGGGTTTATTTACAAGGGATTTCAACAGGGAAAACAAAAAATCCTTATGACCACAAGTGGCCAGTTATCTTACCCCAGTCACCATTTAGTCCAAAAGTCCCAAACACATGTCCAAGATGGTGCCCTTTTGTTTCTCCAAACCTGAGAAATAGGTACTCTGCAAAGTTCAGTCTTTCTCCAGCATCTTCTCTTTGCTTCTTCTCCAGTGTTCTGAGCTGCTCCACTTCTCCAAGATTCTTCAAACTTTTTCCACAATTGTTGATGTGCAAATCAGTTTTCCAAATCCCTGGCCATCTCCAGGTACCAACTCACTATGCCACCTATGCTACTACATAGTACCAATGTCACTATTGCTGCAGTGACACACTCTCCACACCAGTCACTCTTCTACCCGTCACCATGGCTCCTTACATCCACCAGCTCTCTCTTCCAGGAGGCTTCTGCCCAGCCTGGTCACTTGGGCTATTGGCCCGTCATTCTCATGTCTCTCCTTTCCCCAAAAGTCTCTGTCTCTCTAGTCTCTGCTTCTTTCCTTTTTATCTCTCTCTATATCTTTTTTTTTTAATTCCTAAAAGCCAAAGTCTCCAATTTTTCCTTCTACATGCCCTCTAGGTAATACATTTTCTCCCTTTTCCTGGGATTTGCAACAAAGTGAAAGTATCTTTACCCTGTTTAGACCAGTACCCTTATCCTATTCAGGCCATCTTTACCTCTGTGTTTTTCAGACATAGCTAAGTATCTTTGTGGGGTTGGTATAAGCCTGGTAAAGTTTTACACCCAAAGTCAACTGATTCTAGTCTTGCAAGCAGGAATGAGCACCTTCTAGCCAAACCGTCTCATGTAAGGGAGAAGGATATGAGAAGCACCAATAATGGAGTCCTCACCAAAAGACTGAGATCTAATCGTATGACCTTAGAATGCTACACCTTCTTATATACCACACCATCACATTAGTAAAGGTCTATTCACTGCATTTTGTACTGTCCAATACAGTATATACAGCTTTTAGTAAAATAATAATAATAATGTGGGGAGGGGAGGCGGTGGGTGACCCCCAGGGACTGAAATATATATAAATAAAAAATAAATAAATAGGAAAAAAATAATATATACAAGAGCAAAATTCCAATTTGAAGGCACTGAGTAAATATCAGAATTAGAGTAAGACATGGCAGGGGTCTTAATTCTATAATTAATATGCTTATGATATTAAAAAAAGAAAGTAAGCAACATGCAAAAATATGAATATACAAAGAGATGGAAATTGAAAAAAACACAGAAATATTAGAGATGAAAAACAATGTCACAGAAATAAAGAATGCCTTTAACAAACTCACTAATGGACTGGATAAAGCTGGGAGAAAAATATCTGTGAGTTTGAAGTATAGTGGTATTCAAAACTGGAAAACAAAGAAAAAAACTAAAAAGCCCAGAATAACCAAAAACATTGGAACAACTACAAAAGGTGCAGTATATAGTAAATGAGAATACCAGACAGAAAAAAAGATAGATCAGAAGTAGCATCTGAAGGAATAATGACTGAGAATTTCCTCAAATTAATGTCAGACACTGAGGCACAGGTGCAGAAATCTCAGTGACCACCAAGCAGGAATAAATCTGAAAGAAAAAAGCAAAACAAAATTACAGATATCTTATATTCAAACAGAAAATAATAAAAAAATTTTTGACAGAAGTAAAGGGGAAAATATGTCTTACTTACAAAAGAGCAAGATTGTATCTGATTTCCCAGAGACACTACAAGCAAAAAGACTGCAGCGAAAGGTTGAATATGCAGAGAAAAAAAATACCAATCTAGAATTCTGTACCCTAAAAAAAATACTTATAGAGAAAAGATGATTTTTCTCAGTCAAAGTTGAAAGAAGTTGCTGGCAGTGGATCCTACTTGCAAAAATATGCTATAATACTTTCTTTAGAGAGAAGGGAAATGAAATAAATGTTACAAATTTTCAGTAATAAAATGAACAAATTCTGGACACCTAATTTATAAGATGATGATTATAATTAATGTATTTTCTTGAAATTTACTGAGAATGAACTTTAAAATAGTACCTATGGGAAACAGAGAATGTTAATTATCATGACTGTAGTAACCATAATGTAGACATACATAAAACTCCTATTATATATCTTAAATATATACAATTTTATTTGCAAAAAAGAACTAAAAGCACATTGTTATTTATAATAAAATCCTAATAAAAGAATATAAAGTTATAAATCTAACAGAATGTATACAAGATACACGTGAAGAAAATTCTAAAACACTGCCAAAACATTTAAGAAAACACACTAAATTGAAATATATTCCTTGTCCATGACTAAGAAGACTAGATAGTATCAAGATGTCATTTCTTCCCAAATTGATCAATAGATTCTTCACAACCCAAATCAAAATCCCACCAAATTGTTTGGCAAATATTGAAAAATTGATTATAAAGTCTATTTGAAAAGACAAAAAACCCAGGATAGCCAACTGATTTTGAAAAATAGATAAAATTCAGTAGACTGAGTATCCATATGTTTTGGAGGCAAGGACAAAGAACACACAAATAGATCAGTATAGCAGAACAAGGAGCTAAGAAATAGACCCAGGTATAAGGGGCACTCACCAATTCTCAGGCATTATAAAGCAGACTGATGAATCCTATAGCAGTCAGAAAATGTCTTCTAGCAACAATCTAAATAAGTCTGGAAGTGAATTCTTCCTCAAGAAAAGTCTTCAAGTGACAACAGCTTTATAGATACCTTGACTACAGCTTTGTGAAATCCTGAGTTTAAGAGCTAATCAAGCTGGATATGGATCCAGATCCAAGGAATCTTTGAGATAATAAATGTGAGTTGTTTAAAACTAAATTGTCAGTGATTTGTTTTGCAGTGATAGAAATTTTGTAGTGTTTAACTGTTTAAACATTCAAAAGAGAGATTGAAACTTAATTTTATGTGCTGGTGAAACAGTTAACAAAAACAATATATAGTGGTCTAGAACAAAACAAAATAAAGTTAAAAATAGAAATTGTGTTGAAAACTACTTGTTCACAATAAAATAGAGCTAAACATGGCAAAAGCAAAAAGCAAAAAACTATACATCTTACTTAGAAAATACTTTTTAAATAAATTTGGTCAAGACAGAAACTCGGGATAACAACATTTTTAAAAAATTACAAGTAAGTGGAATTTATTCCAAAATGTAAATATAGTTTAGTGCTAGGGAATCTACTAGTATAACCAGCATATCAATAGAACTAAAAAAGAAAAAAACAAAAACAAAACCAACCCTCTCCATTAATGCCAAAAAGTCTTTTGACAAAATTTAGTATTCACTACTTAATTTTAAAAATTTCAATAAAGTTAAGTACCATTGAATAATTTTTTAACACAACAAAATACATGTATCCTACCCAAAAGAAAATTTAAAAAGTAGTACTTTATTTATTGGTGGATGTATCTCCTTGACACAAAATCAAGAAAAATGTTCAAATCTGAATATTTCCACTTCCACTTTACACTACACAAGTCACATTTCCCAATGCATGAGAGAAAATAATTAGAGGTTTGAGGATTTGAAAGTAGGGGTTAATTGCGGATAGTATAGTAGATACATTTTAAATATCAAAAGAAAAAACTTAAAAACCTTCATGATCAACAAGAAAAATCAGTATATTAGTGGCAGTAACATAAAATACCTTGCAATGCACGTCATATAATATGTGTAAAACTTACATAATTAAATTTAGTCATGAATAGTATTGGTGAGGTTGTAATGGAAGTAAGTCTTTTCACATATTACTTATTGGATTGAAAATTGGTATAGTTATAAAGAGCAACTTGGCAATATGTATCAATATTATTTATGTATGTGATTTTTTCCCAACACAATTAGTGCCTCTACTAGGAACTTGTCCCTGAGATACTCACATACACATAATTTATATATATTAGAATTATTCATTGCAGCATTGACTATAAGAGTAAAATAAAAGAACTCACAGGTATCTACCAAATGGGGTGTGCTTAGAAAAATTATGGCAAACAAAGAGAAATATTATTTTTATTATAACATAGGATGGTATTCAAAACTGATATTTAGTTAAAATAAAAATCTGGAACAGAATAGAGCATTTATGTAAAAGGAAACAGAGGGCAATAAAAGATACAAGCATATACTTTCTATTTGTACAAAATTTTTAAGTATTAGGGTTGCCAAATAAAATACAGAATACTAAGTTAAATTTGAATGTGAGATATAACTTTTTTTAGTTCATGCAATACTTAGGAATACCTATATTAAAAATGTATCCATTATTTATCAGGAAAATTTATGCTTGTCTTTGCTAGTTTCTGCAACGCTAGTGAGGATGCATAACAGCAATGCTTTGTTGTGCTGGAGAGTCTAGAGTACTCATGGGCAAGGGGAGAAATTTGAATATGTTATTCTTTTTTATTTTAAATCAGGCAACTATATTACTTATTAAGGTAATATAAATAAATAAAATAATATCAATAAGCCTAAAAATCCATGTCAATAAACTTTAAAAAACATGTCATTGAAATTTATCTGTTCTGTTTACATTGAAACAAAGCCCCCTTTATCACCTTGTAATTTGAAAATGCAAATGTGTGTAATTCAGTGAAAGTTGAGGCATTCTGTGATTTTTATATTTTCAAAGTGTTCTAACTTCCCCTAAGCTTCTTTTTACCCCCATTTCAGTAGTGGAAAACAATCAAGTATCTGAGGTTTGGGATCGAGGATAAAAGTGTCATAAAGTATTATTCTTGAGAAGGCAAGCTCAGCCAGATTTTTGAAACCTTCCCAAAGCTTCCCAGTTTTTTGACAGCTTCTCAGATAACTCAAATGGCCAGGCAGACATGTTGCTGTAGCAAGCACCAGGTGGGAAAAGAATAAAAAGTAGAGTATGACATGGTTTTGTTAGTGTGGCAAGTCACATATTGACATTTTGGAGACACCAACCTTACCTCCACACACCCAGAAATAAGCATGCACATGAACTGGGGAATAAAAGCAACTCATGATTTTCTTGATGATTAATAACTTGGGTTCTTATATTCTAATACAGTAAATGTAAAGTAATTCAAGTGATTGGAAAATGACAAAAAATTAAATCTAACAAGCTTTGTTATCTTCTTTCAAATCAATTTTCCACTAGATAGGCAGTATGACAAAATTGTGAGCTCATTAATTGCTGGAAATATAGCAATTAAATACCTTCCTCATTTGTGAAGGTTTTATGTTTTTAATATAAATAAATGCTTTGCTCTAGGATTCAAGTAATATGGATCAGAAGAGATATTTTAAGCAGAAAATGTCTGAAGATAGCATTGCTAGACAAAATTGTAGTGCAGCCAAAGGAGATTTTTTGTTGTTTCTCATTTTGAAAGTAGACTTTGTAAAAAACGTCATAGACATAGTCCTAATCAGCTGAGAGAGTCCCACCCTGCAACCTCATGCCAGCTGGCTCATATACCCTAGACTTTTGGCAAATGGTCAAATACAACACACATTTAAGCAGCTGGATCAGTCTAACAGCTTTTACTAGAACCCTTTCATCTGTTTTAGAGAGATAGTAGGCTGCTATTTAATTACAGTTTAATTGGAAAACTTTGTTCCTAATCAATAGGCTATGATACAAAATTGTAATTTTGATATTCCAAATGAAAAATCATATTGAATAAAGTCTTATAACTGTATAGTGTTCTTAATACATATTTTCTCTCTTTTAAGTTCTAGTTATAATTTCATTTAAAAAAACAAACATTGCAAGTTACCTTTATATATATATAAATTGTATTTTACTGTATATATGTCAAAATAACAGCACAATTCAGAAAATAAATTTCAATTAATTAAGACACTGGAATTCTTAGCTTAAAATGCAGGACTTTTTGGTATGTGTGTGTGTGTTTTTCCTGTCTGAGATTATAATCAAAACATTATTGGCCTTTCTTAAAACTTCACAGTCTCCATCATGATGATATTTGTAATGTTTTAAATTAGAACCATATGTTCTTCTTCTAGTCTGTTCAACAGTGGTAGCCAGATGTTTGAACAAATTATGAATGGCAGTTCGACCAGCTTATTCTAACAGCTAAGGATAATGCTGACCACTTACCAGTGCTCACTCTGTGTTCTCACCTCAGTGCAGAGAAGAAAAGGTCTACCTACCTTTACTAACATAAATGACTAGGACTCATTATTTTTATCAATGTTAAGAGATGACAAAATTTGTAAAAAGTAAACAAAATGATAAAATAGTTATATATTTCAGATGAACTGTAAAAATGAGTATCTTGATTATAATTATGTTAAAGCACAATAATTTTATTATCCTCTTAAGTCTAAAATTTCTCAGTGGATATCCTCTTGATTCTATAAATTTAATAATTGACTCCTTAGTTAGTGACTTTTGTTGATAAAACCATTCAATGCCAATAAAACGAGAAGACATCTGTTCAGCACATGCTTATAGTAACTAATTTGCCATATAGCACATCTCTACTGCCACTTCTCTCTACACATGAATGATTGGGTTTGCTTGCAATTCTAATTACAACTAACAACTTACTTAAAGCTATTATAAAATGGGAAAAATGTATATACCTTAAGATATATCTAAAAGAAAAATAAATATTTTTTTACTTGTACTTGTAAATATCTCTGGACAGATAAATCTCTAGTAAAGATACCACAGAACTACCACATTATCTTGTGATTTCATAGATTTTAAACATTTCAAATATTAAAACATTTGAAAGTTATTATCTATAGTAAATTGACAAAACTATATTTGCAGTATCTATCTATCATATATATATACTTACCTATCTCCTATTTAGAATCATCTCAATACATACAAAAAACAAAACAGATTAAATAAATTTCAACATAATTTATAAGTACAAATATCACCAATCAAATAATGAAGAAAAGATCTATCTCAAACTAATAAAAAGTATCAGAAAAGCTAGACATAAATTATATCTAATTGTCAAACATTTATCAGTACCTCAAAATTCAGAGTAAATCACTTCTACTAACATTTTATTAGATGTCTACTTATACAGCATAATGAGACAATGGAGGACAAGAAGAGGCACGAAAAAAGAAAATAAAGAAGTAACATGTCTTTATTCATGGAAACCATGATGGAATAAGTAGAATGTCTGATGAAATTTACAAAGAAACTATTGGAATTAAATAAGTTTCTGTAAGGTATTATGAGGTCATAAGATCAATAACTAAAATCCATTAAGTCAATATATTAACCCCATTAAAAATTAAATGTACTTAAACTAAAAAATTAAGAAATATTTCAGGATGAATAAACAGAATATTGGTCCAAGTAAAAGTAAAACAAAGAACTAATGATATGTAACCCAAGATAGATTAACATCAATATACATATGAATGCATGCTATATAAATTATTTTAGAAAAATTACTTATATAAATTCTGCATTGATGGATCATATCATTAGCTCCCTAGTGAAAAGTTGTATGAGGTTGATTTGATGGCTAACAAGCATGAAGAAACTTCCTGGGATGAGATGATGGACATTTTCTTTTTCTTGAGCATGGTGGTATTTACATGTATACCATTTGTCAATTTCAAACAACTACCCGTCTCAAATGGTCTAAAGACTGGGGGAAAGAAACACATTCTCCTTTAATGATACAGAAAACACAAGTAATCAAATAAAAATAATATTGAATCTAATAAGGTAATTCACATATGATAGAAATTTCACGTTCAACAGAATAATCCTCCCACTGACAAAATGTATAAACACTCAAGGGATCAATATCTGAGAAAGAAGGAAAGATTTATTGAGGAAACTCTGACATGCTATACTTCTTTTTCCCTTGAAACACTTGAAAATTTATTAATTTATGGTCAGACAGGATAAGAATCTTAAGATGAAATAGCTGCTTTAAAGAAGAACTGAGATGTTTTGGCAGCTGTAGGAGACAAGATAGGAAAAACATGGCTGGTTAGGCCTAACAAATCAGACAAGTCTGAGTCATTTATTTCTTCATTAATTCCATCTTTTATGGTTTCTTTAATTTATTTTTACAATGTTTTTTAATTTTAATTGTACACGTCTTTCACTTCTTTACATGGGTGTGACATTAAATAGTATTGTTCTCTTGATTTCTTCCTCTTTCAGTTCATTGTTTGCAAAAATATTAGGAAAAGCTTTCAAATTCTCATCTTTGTGGATTTGACATACAATTTTGGTTATGTTGAAATATGTTGCTTATTTCTTCACTTTATTAAGAACTTTTATGATACATAAATGCTGCCCCTTATCAAAATCTTTCTTTGCATCTGTTGATATGGTCAGATGATTATTGTATTTTCATTTTTGATAGTTGCTCTGTCGTGATCAATTTGAAGATTTAGAATTATGTTTGTATCCATTAAGTAAGTCTCATTTGCTCATAATAAACATCCTTTTTAATACATTGTTGAATTCAGTTTGGTGAAATTTCATTGAGGATGTTTACATCAATGTTTATTAGAAATCTTAGTCTGCAGTTTTCTCTTTCTAAGGAACCCTTGTCTGCTTTTGATACCAGAGTGATGTTGTCAAAAAAAAAAAAAAAAAAGTATATATGTTTGGAAGATTTCTTTCTTTCTCAATTTTTTTGAAAGTTTAAGAAGGTTATATTTTAGTTCATATTTGAATGTTTGGTAGAATACACTAGTGAAAGAATCTGGTGTTAAACTTTGGGATTTGAGAGATTTTTTATTGTTGCTTATATTTCTTACCTTGTAAATGTTCAGTTCAGGTTTTCTTTCTTTCTGACTCAATCTTAGGAAGTTGTGTGCTTCTAAACAATTACTCATTTCTTGCTTATTCAATAAACTTTATTTGGAACACATTTATATTTGTAGTAGGCTCCTATGGCTCTGTATTTCTGAGGCATCTGTTGTATATGCGCATCATTTCTTTTAGATCTTATTTGCTAGAGTTCCTCACTTTTGGAAACCCTAGTAAGAGGGTTTCCTATTTTGCTTATTATTGGTTTAATTACTTTTTGTACTATTTTTCATATCTAATTCATTAATTTCTGCTCTCATATTTATTGTTCTTTTTTAAAGTCTACTGAAATTTCGCTTATATTGTTCTTATCTTTCTAGCACCTTCAGGTGTAAATTTTGATAATTGTGTTCTTACTTATATTTTGATGAATTTCTATATTTCTATGTATTGTTCATAGATTCAGATTATGTCTTCATTTTTGGTTGTCCTTGTGTGTTTTTAAAATTTCTCTTGCTAACTCAATAATCATTTAGTTGTACGATGTTCATTATCCAAATTTAGTTGTTTTCTGATTTCTTTTTTTGTGATTATCTTTAGTATTTTGATTGTAATCAAAGACATTGTAATAATTTCACTCTCTGTGAATTTATAGACAGATTTTGTGACACAGCTTGTAAACTATACTTGAGAATGTTACATGTATACATGAGAAAAATGTGTAATCAATTTTTTAGGAATACAGTGCCCCATAAAGATCTATCAGGCCCATTTGGTGTAATGACTCATATAAATTATTGCCTTGCTGGTTTTCTCTATGGTTCATGTATTTCTTAACAAAAGTGAGCTATCGAAATACCTCCACTACTGTAGCCTTGCTGACAATGTCTGTTTTTAAATTTGTTAATAACTATCTTTTTATTTTCATGTTTTCTTATTTGGTACATTCATTTTGGTACATTTTTATGTCTTCCTGAAACGCTGAACCCTTAATAAATATGTGATTTCTTGTTACATTTTTTTTAGCTTGAAATCTATTTTACCTGCTATAAATAAGACTGTTCCCTTCTTTTTTGCATGTCTCATTCGCTTTTAGGTTTGTTTTCCAACCATTTACTTTGAATTCATGTTGAATTTGGGAGTTCACAATGACCTCTTGAAGAAAATATGTTTTGTTTTCTGATCTAACCAGCCACACTGCCCTTTTTTTCACATATGTATACATATGCATGTATACATATGCACATATATATTACATTGTTATCTATTCCAATATTCTCCCATCACCTTATCATCCATGTACCCTCTTTATCTCTTGTGCCCTCCCCGCCAGTTTTACTCTTTTCCCCTCCCTTGTTGTATGCTTCAGATCTATTTTCATTTAAAAATTTTTTGTCCACTTTTTTGTATGTTTCCCTATATCTCTCATGTAAGTGAGACCATCCCATATTTCTCTTTTCCTTTCTGGTTAATTTCCACTAATATGATTCCTTCTAGCTTCATCCATGTTGCTGAAAATGACTTGTTTATCTTCTTTGATTGATGAATAATATTCATTGTGTAAATATATCTCATCTTTTTTAGCCATTCATCCATTTTGGGACATTTAGGTCATTTCCATATCCTGGTCATTGTAAATAGTGCTGCAATATACATCTGGGTAGATGTGTCCTATTGAATTCATGTTTTTGTGTCTTTTGAGTAGATTCCCAGTAGTGGGATTGCTGGGTCAAACAGTAGTTCCACTTTCAGTTGTTTGAGGATCCTTTTCAGTCTTCCGTAGTGGCTGGACCAGTTTGCACTCCCACAAGCAGTGTAAAAGTACTCTTTTTCTGGACTTTTTTTTAATGGACCATTCTTACTGGTGTAAGATGGTATCTCAGTGTGGTTTTGATTTGTATTTCCCTGATAATTAGTGATATGGAACATTCTTTCATATACTTAGTGGCCATCTGCATTTCCTCTTTAGAGAAGTATCTTTTTAGTTCTCCTCATTTTTTCAATGGACTTTTTGCTTTGATTTTTCTTAAGTTGTGTGAGTTCTTTGCAGAAATTTGTTATTAGACCCTTATAATTTGTGTGTGATGGTAAATGGAGTGGGGTTTTTTTTTTTTTTTTTTTTTTTTTTTTTTTTTTTTTTTTTTTTTTTTTTTTTTTTTTTTTTTTTTTTTTTTTTTTTTTTTTTTTTCTTTTTTTGGTTTCTTCTTCTGCCTGATTTTTTGTGTGTTGATTTTGTATACAGCTACTTTATTGAACTGGTCTATTGTTTCAATTAGATACCTTTATTTCTTTTTCCCTATTTGTATTCCTTTCTGTCTTATTGCCCTAGTTAGAACTTTAAGTTCTATGTTGAAAACTAGTGGTGAGAATGGGCATCCTTGCCTGGTACCAAAAATTATTTCAGTTTTTCCCCACTAAGGATGATGCTTGCTGTGGGCTTGTCATAAAAGACTTTTATTATGTTGAGATATGTTCCTTTTATTCAGATTTTTTAGAGAGTTTTTATCATGAATGGGTGCTAAACTTTATCAAATGCTTTTTCTGCATCTATTGACATGATCGTATTATTTTTGTTTTGTCATTGTTGATGTGATGGGTTATGTTGATTGATTTTTGAATATTGAACTATCTCTGTGCCCCTGGTATGAATCCCACTCTGTCATGGTTGGTAATCTTTTTTTATGCAATATTGGATTCTATTTGCCAGGGTTTTGTTTAAAATTTTTGTATATGCATTCATTAGGGAGATTTGGTCTATAGTTTTATTTCTTTGTACTATCTCTGTTTGGTTTTGGTATTAATGCAATGTTTGCTTCTTAGACTGTATTTGGTAATTTTTTTCTTTCTCTATTTTTTGAAAAAGTTTTAGTAGTGCTGAGATTATTTCATCTTTGTATGTTTGGTAGAATTCGTTTGTGAAACCATCTGGTCCCAGGCTCTTGCTTTTAGGGATAGTTCTGAAGACTGCTTCAATTTCACTGCTTCTGATAGGCCTATTTAGGTTGTTTATTTCTTCTTTGTTCAGTTTTGTGTGGCTATATTGTTCTAAGAATTTTTCCATCTCATCCAGATTGTTGTATTTGTTTGCATATAGGTGTTCATAGTAGTCTCTAATTATGTTTCGTATTTCTGCTGCATCAGTTGTAATTTTTCCCTTTTCATTTATGATCCTGTTTATTTCTTTGTGAGCATTGCTAGGGATTTATCAATTTTATTTATTTTTTCAAAGAACCAGCTTTTGTTGTATTTAACTTCTCGATGGTCTTTTTGGTTTCTGTTTCATTTATCTCTGCTTTTATTTTTATTATTTCTTGTCTGTTGCTGTTCTTTTTCTAGTTCCTCAAAATGGGGGATTAGATTATTCTTCTGTGTCATCCTTTTTGGATTCTGGAGGCTGTACTACCTTTGATGATGTATTGTTTCCTGTAGGACTTACTTGAGTATTGGCATTTTTCCTCCTTTCTATTATCTGTTTTTGGGTTTGCTCTTCATATTGGGAAACTATGGTTCTTGTGTTGGTTGACAGGCTCTTGTGATGGTGGTTAGATTCCTTTGCCAGTTGTGATTAATTATGTCTTTGTGTCTATGTTGCTGGGGTGATTAACTTCCTTGCTTCTTTTGGCTGTTTCAAGGGCCCTTTGCAATCTGAAACTGCCTTTCAAGGAAGTGGCTTTGATTGATAATGAGTCTAGAAATTGTTACAAGTTCCCTTTTTGGCAGTTTTGTTGTCACTTTTGTACTGTGGGTGTTGTTGTTTTTCAGCATTCCCAGACAGCTCACAGACCAAGGAGGTTGGGGCCTTGAATCTATTTCACTAGTTGTGGCCAAATAGGCCTCTCTGTCACTGGAGTCCCCCACCCTGTCTTTTGATTGGTAAGTTTCATGCATTTAAATTGTGGTTGTTAGTGATGTAAAAGGATTTGCTACTGTCATTTTTTCTTTTGTTTTTCCATTTGTCTATTTGCTTCTTTTTTAAAAATTTCTATGCCTTTGTTTAAATAAAAAAGCTCAACACTTCTCTTATGCTAAATCTAGTGCATGCAAATTCTTTCAACTCCTGTTTGCCAGGGAAGGGCATTATTTCTCCCTTATATCTCAAAGTGTGTGTTGCAGCAAATAATATACTCAGTGGTACTTTTTTTTTCTATTAATATTTTGAATATGCCTTTTCATTCTCTACTTACCATAGGGTTATTTATGAGAAGTTTGATTAAAGCTTAATAGGATTAATTTATAGGCTAAACTGTTTTTTATCCTAGATGCCTTCAATTCTTCATTTTTTTTTTTTGTCCTGAACTCTTGGTAGTTTCACTACTTTGTGTCTCAGTGTGGGTCTCAATAATTTTAAGTAACTGTGTTTATTTAGTCTAGATTTTATTCAGTTCATTCATCAGTTTAGAGAAACTTTTCTTTATTATTTTTGTCTGAAAATCTTTTATTTGTCCTCTCTTTCAACTCAGACCCATACCATAGTTATTAAAGGAATTTTAATATTCTCATATGCTAATTCATTCTCTGTCATTTCTGGGAGTTCTAATGAGTAAATTTTCTTAGTACATAGCGTTAAATTTTTAACAATTTTTTGATATACACCTATGTTCATTGGTAGTGTGAATATTATATCAATTCTGCTAGATTTTTGTTATCTTCTTATGACCAGTGCTGAATTTTCTTCTGGCATATAATCTCATTCCTTGAATTCAGTTTGATTTTTGTAAGACATGCTTTTAGACTTTGGTCAGGATCAAAGAAAAAATTAATCTATAGTTTTTTGCTTCACTGCTATGGTATATCTACTCATCATCATATGAATTACAACACTAAGCACTCTATTGGAAACACAGTTTACTCCAAGTTTTATTTGAATACAAAGAACTTCTTTCCCCCTCTTTTCAAGTTGTTCTGTTTTGTTTTTTTGTTGTTGTTTGTTTGTTTTTGATCCTTCTTGTACACAATAAGTACTCAGCCAAACTTCAAAGCCACTGCTCTGCAGCTGTCTCCTATAGCCCCTTCTTTTATGGCATTCTGGCTCAGAAAATAGCCTTTATCTTTATCTTTATGTCCTTGAACTTTCGTTCATTTTCTCAACTCACAAATGGGAAGTTTTCAGTCTTTCCCACTTATGTAGTCTTGAAACTATATTCAAGCCTTGGATTTTTCTTGTTTATTTTCATTTTTTTGCAATTTTATTTTGGAGTAAATTTTTAGTATGTGTGTGATGAAGGGAATAGGAGTAATTGTATTGCTAAAACTGTGTGCACTTTTTTTTATCTTTACTACAACTTACTTTAAGTAACAAAACCATAAAAACATATACTCTGCAAAAATTCTATAATCTGTATTTTTTAATGTCAGAATAATCATTACTCTGTCTACACACAAAAATATCTTTATCTATGTTTTTCAAGTTATACTTTGCTAATAATAATCCCTATACTAAACATATTGGTTTGGTACCACATCACTTAGAACTAAGAAATTGCTAACATTATACATCATTAAATTCTGATAGACACATTTTTTTTAAATTGCGTGTGCTTTGCACATACTAACTTGATAACAATGTATTCATAACAAAACAAAAAGCAAGGGGAATAAACAGAGAAAGAGACATTAGAATATCTTGAAGGGCCACCAAGAAAGAGAATCATATAACATGAATTACAACTCATGGCCAAAATAATTTTCTACATAATATATGTTATAACTTGAAGGTAACCAGATCACCATTTAGTGTAGTAGGCAGCATGTCAATTACAGAAATTCTAGTTTGTCTGTATTTTTCTTCCTCATCATTTTGAAAAAAAATTCCTTCACAAATATAAAAGACTGGTATAACTTTGAAGTTTAGAACTTTCAAAATTTTACATAATTTTAAAGACAGTTTTATTCTCACATATTTGTTTAAATTATTAAATTGCTTTTGCATTATAACATATGTTCTTTTTTGTCTCATTATATATCAGCCTCTTTGCTATGCTTATCAGTAAAAGTCTAATTAAAATGCAACCTTCAGAAAGTTGAAGCATTTTTCAAATATTTAAAGCAAGGCTTGAATTTAACAACTTATTTGGTCAGCTACTTTAATAATTACACAATATGAAATGAACACACATGTCTGGATTAGGAGTAATATTTAGTATATCATGAAACAGTGATACAGATTGTACAAAAGTATTGAGAATATTCCTAGATTTTTAATAACAGATATAGTGTAGAAATTGTCATAAGTTCAGTTTAGGGTAGGTCTCAAGAAAATTCCTAAATGCCTTATTTTTACAGAATTAATTTATATAGAGGATCTATTAACTTTATTTTGCTAAGATACTCTGGGATTCCCAGTTACTCATTGTGGATTTCTGTCTTAGTGGCTAAGATGGATGTGTGAAGGTCAACCCAAGAGCCTAACTTCTAATTTTATCTTATTACCTCAAGAACATATTTTTACACCTCTTACCTAAAGTTATAATTAAAGGGAATGACAGTGTGGTTTAGTGGTTGGCGACTTGGCCTAAGAATCAAAGAACTTTTACTCCCACTGCTTCAATTGACTGTAAGTCTTTAGTTAACCCTTTATTTCTTTTAAATGCACAGTTTTCAAGAGAAAATATAACACTCCTCCAGGAGTCACAAGGCAAGTGTTTTCCAGAATAGAGACATTATGTAATTACTTTGGATGACTGAAATTTATTTTGAGGTTTTACGATCAATGGTAGATTTTGAAGAGAACTATTAAGAGATCATAACCTGAAATAAACATTGGGTAGGGTTTCTGGTTGTTCTGGATTCACTGGTATATGTCACTGAAGTCACAAGGAACTCTGGAGAACTTGTTTGATTTTAGAAAAGAGCCCAGCTACTAAATAAGATAGAAAGTACTGTCTTTATTTACTTTTTTTAACTAAATCCGTAGTGCTCCTTAGATAATAGTATGCTATTATTGCTGCTGTCCAATCTAAAAACCAGCTGAATTTTCAGAGAAAAAAATACAGAAAAGTATATATTTCCACTTCTGTAAGTCTACTGAAAAAAAAAAGAGAAAATAATTCATATACAACAAAATTGGGATAAGAGCAACTTCATGCCTGAAACTCCAAAAAATATTAATTATTCTTGCAATAAAATGTGAACCAAATTGAAGTAGAATATTAGGAACCTTTGAAATAACACAGCAAATTATGTGTAAACAATTTTGATGAGTTTTATTTAAATACAATAATTATTGGTTAAACATATTTCACTCAAGGAAATTAAAAAAAATCCATTCTCTGGCATAGATTATAAGACTCTACAATGGTATAAATGAGAAGGATAATACTATAGAAAAAGATAATTTTTTAAAATCATACAACAAAATTAACAGAATGGGTATTAGAGAAAATAAGAAAAACATTAAGATATGATATATATTTCACCATTCAATAATACACAAGTTTTTAAATGCTCAATTTAAAAATGGGCAAAGTAATTGAATTGCCATTTTTCCAAAGAAGATAAATAAGTAGCCATAAGCATGTAAAATGATGCTCAACATAATTAGTCATTGAAGAAATGTAATGAACTACTAAGGCACTATTTCATTTTCCACGCAAGCGACTATAGTTAAAAAAAAAAAACAAGACAAAGGTTAATGAAGACATGGAAATGTTAGAATATTCACATGTAACTTGTAGGAATATAAAATGTACAGCCACATTCTGACACTTGTAAATTTGTAAACAATTCAAATGCCCATCAGTGGGTGAATAGATAAAGTGTTACATACAAAGTGTTACATATGCTATACTAGAATACCATTCATCCCTAAGAGGAATAAATTCTAACATTTGCCACACCAAGGAAAAAACCTTAGTGACATTCTACAGAGGTGAGAGGTCATGTAAAATTATCACATCAATGTGATAAAGGGAATGCAGAAGTGAAAAATTAATGAAACAGATGCAAGTATTTCCTTATCCATGGGAATACATTCCACAACCTCCAAGAATATTTGCAAGCATACATAGTAATAAACCCCACGTACACAATATTTTTCCTATACAAGCTGCAATTTACAGATTAGGTATAGTTATAGATTAGCAATACTTTCTGATAATAAAATAGAAAACATAGCAAAACACTATAACAGAGTTATGTCAATGTGATCTCTCTTTCAAATATATTTCTAGACCTTGGTTAATCCCAGGTAATCATGGGAAAAAATCATGAATAAGGAGAAGCTTCCATATAAACAGTTTGGTAGATTGACAAGATTGTGAAAATGTCAGATTAATAAGATTGTGAAAGTTTTGAAGACGGAAAGTAAATATATTCTGCTATTATGGAGGTGGTGGCAATGGCAGTCTTACACCAATTTTTAAGAAAGAATGGTCAAACTGCCTTTCCAAAATTATAGATTAAATAAGTAGTTGTAACCTTTTCTTTTGCTAAGTATCCTTGCATAATAAAAAAGAAAATTTGAGTTCAATTCAACACTTCCCCATTGCAACACAAAAAGTAGTCAAAAAAATGAAATGGCAACTGAAAATGTGCTCAAGAGAGTTGCAGCAAAACCAAATATTTCAGTGAGACCAGTTAGGAGAAAGAAGTAGAAGGAGGTACAGCAATAATTATCAATAATTAGCAATAATAATCAGAAGTAGAAGGAGGTGCAGCAATAATTTGCAGAATTCTTACTAGAGGTACAGAGTCAGTAGTCAGTTCAAATGTGACTTAGTTTACTCCTCACTGTCTCAGACAAGTTTCAGGGACTCAGAAAGCCTATATTTGCCTGAAATTCAGTGAGTCAGAAAGATACATAACAGTGCTCTTCATGATTGAGTATAGCTTAAAGGAACTTGTAGAAGACACATAGTAGAGTAGTCATATTATTACTTTACTAGATGGCTCATCAAGAACTCTAAGAATTGAGGGAAAGGGCTGATTATGGTCTACAACACCGGATTCTACCCTTCTTGCTGGTAGACTCTAGTAAACAGATAGAACAAGTAAATAAAGCACATCTCAAATTCACAACTCTCCATGAAAGTGAAACAAAGTCAGCAAACCGAAGCACTTATGCCGGAAGAAATAAAAAGTACAGAATGATAGAAAAGTGTTTTTAAAATAATCTATTTCTAAGAGCCAGAGTATAATTTTAAGAAAAATGTATCAAAGTTCAGTTTAAACACAGAACATCTTGAATGAGTCCTTTAAAGGAAGGGTCCTCCAGTATAAATACAGTATATGCTGGTATCCCTCACTTTTCAAAAGTTTTAAAAATTCCATTTTATTTACATGAAAGATCTGTATCAGTAGCTCTTTTAACTAGCTAACATAAACCTGAAGAGCTTTGCTTTGTGAGACAAAAGACAAAAGATGAAGCCACCATTCAATGTTCATTTTTTTAAAATTTTAAACTATGCAGCTTATTTCAGGCTTAATACATATATATACATATATATATAAATTAGGATACAACAAGATATCAGTATGCAAATTAAGATACAACAAGATATCAATATGACAAATATTGCAAGTTTTAAAACTTTAAGACAACTTGAAATTTGGATACAATAATAGAATTAACAAATGGTGATGTTCTCCAATATCCTAGTTAAGAGATTTTTTTTAAATAATATTTAAGATTTTTTTGTGAGAAGAAAGCAAGTTATATAGATAGGCATACATATTACAATATCATAATTATGAAATTATAACCATACAAAATAATATATTATTTACTGATGTGTGATTTTAAAGTTTCAAATACCACTGGAATGGCAAACATCAAATCCACATTGAGAAGATAAGCAAAACCAAAAGCTATTTTTTTTAAAAAAAATAAGCAAAATTGATAAACTCCTTGCAAGGTTTACAAAGAAAAAAGAGAAAAACCTCAAATAAACAGGATCATAAATGAAAAGGGAGATACTACACAGACCCAGCAGAAATCCAAAAGATAATTAGAGACTACTACGAACAAACACACAAACAAATACAGCAAGCTGGAAGAGATGGACAAATTCCTAGAAGAATACAGTCATCCAAAATTGAACAAAGAAGAAATAGAAAACTTAAATAGGTCAATCACAAGCAGTGAAATAGAGGCAGTCATCAGAACTCTCCCTAAAAACAAGCGCCAAGTACAGATGGTTTCACAAATGAATTCTACCAAACTTTCAAAGAAGAACTTACACTGGTACTGTTAAAACTCTTTCAAAAAATTGAGAAAGAAAGCTTCCAAATACTTCTATGAAGCAAACATTGCACTAATTCCAAAACCAAATAAAGACAGTGCGAAGAAAGAGAACTATAGACCAATCTCCCTACTGAACACAGATGCAAAAATTCTAAACAAAATCCTGGCAAAACGCCGGGCACGGTGGCTTGTGTAAGCTTCAGCCTATGAAACGGTCGGGGCTAGGGTCACAGTTCGAGTCCCACCTGGGGCCCGTAGCTAGACCTAGTTCCAAAAACATAGCTGGGCGTGGTGGCGCGCACCTGTAATTCCAGCTACCTGGGAAGCTGAGACTGGAGCTTGCTTGAGTCTGTGGTACCCCAGGCAACAAGAGCCTGGGGTTCCACTGGCAAAAATAGCGAGACCTAGTCTCAAAAAAAAAAAAAAAAATTCCTGGCAAACCAATATTGCATTCAAAGGATTATCCATCATGACCAAGTGGGATTCATACCAGGGGTACAGGGATGGTTCAGCATCTGAAAATCAGTCAACATAACCCATCACATCAACAAAGAGAAAAACAAAAACCATATGATCATATCAATAGATTCAGAAAAAGTTCAGCATCCTTTCATGATGAAAACCCTAGAAAAATTGGTATAAAAGGAACATACCTCAATATAATAAAATATAATATATAAATATATAATAAAATAAAATATATGACAGACCCACAGTAAATATCAAGCTCAATGGGGAAAAACTGAAACCATTTCAATTAAGGTCTGGAACCAGGCAAGGAAGCCCACTCTTTTCACTCCTTTTCAACGTAGTTCTGGAAGTCCTAACCAGGGCAATAAGACAAGAGAAAGACATAAAAGGAATCCAGATAGGGAAAGAAGAAATAAAGCTATCATTATACACGGATGATATGATACTCTATGAAGAGAACCCAGAAAAAATTGACAGAAAAGCTAATTGAAAATATAAACCAATTCAGTAAGGTAGCTGGATACAAAATCAACACACAAAAATCAACAGCATTCATATATGCAAAGAATCAATCAGAAGAATAAATTTAAAAAACACCCCTTACCATTGCACCAAAGAAAATCAAATACTTGGGAATAAACCCAACAAAAAAAGTAAAAGACCTATACAAAGAAAACTATAAAACATTCTTAAAAGAAATAGAAGACGATGTTTAAAAATGGAAAGACATTCCCTGTCCATGGATCAGAAGAATCAACTTTATCAAAATGACCATATTACCAAAGGCCATCTACAGATTCAGTGCAATTCCAATAAAGATCCCAATGACATATTTTAAAGAGCTAGAACAAAAATTACTGAAATTCATATGGAACAACAAAAGACCCTGAATAGCCAAAACCCTTTTGGCAAACAGAAGAGAGAATGGAGGTATCACTATTCAATGTTTATTTTTCAGCAGTCTTTCTAGTGACTGAGGGCACCACGAGCGACAAGGTGCTTCCCCAGGACTTCCCCACTCATATTTTACACTGTATTTATCTTATAACTGATGTTACACATGCACGTGTTGTTTCAGACTTTATGTATGATTTGGTTGGTTAATATTTGAGTTTGGGGAAGATCGAAAAATTTTCCATAGGAATTATTGGTAATTGTTGCTTTCTTTGTGCTAGCTCATTTTAAAGATTTCAAAGGAAAGCTCTACTTTCTACTTTTTGATAACAGAAAATCTGTACATTGAATCTTCCCAGCACATCTTCGGGAGAGATAAACAACCATTTGCCAAAGGGCATTGCGGAAAGGGAATACTAGGCTATTTTCTAGGTTATTAGGATGAAAATTAAAGAAACACAACTGGTGGGGATCTGATCATTATGGCTCTCTAGTCAGAGTCAAGTCTCAGCCTAATATAGCTTTCTGAGTGCAAGTGCCCAAAGTCCTAAATTCAGACTCTGTTATAATAAAATGTTATAATCTAGGGGCTCCTTCCTCCTGTTGTTCTCTGAGCATCACATTGTTACATTCCTTTGATGAAGTTACACTAATTGGTTACAGCTGTAGGAAGCTTATATTCCTTCTAACAGTATAATAGGATTTTTTTCTTTGCATCTTTTCCAGCCCTCTTATTGGGAGTCATTTCAATATGTACTATTCCCATGAATATGAGATGATATTTCGTTGTGGATTTGATCTGCATCTCCCTTATTAAAATAAGGGATTAATCTATAATGAATTAAAATAAGTATTCATCTATAATGAATACTTTTCTATGTATTTATTGATCTTCTGAATATCATTGTTGGTATTCATAACCGCTGCTCATTTACCAGTTGC
Organism: Uropsilus gracilis; assembly: GCA_004024945.1. NCBI lineage: Eukaryota > Metazoa > Chordata > Mammalia > Eulipotyphla > Talpidae > Uropsilus > Uropsilus gracilis. Next base: position 92,584 of record PVHY01002445.1, read on the forward strand.
ATTTGGGGGCTGAGAGTTCGATGCTTTTTCGTATTTCAGAGGCAACTTTCATGTTTTTAAAATCATATTTATTTTTTCATATTGCAGGATTTCTCCCCCTAAACATGGTCATTGTAGTTTTTTCACAACCAAAGTGCTCACATTTCACCAACAAACTCCACCATGCTCTCCTACATCTCACTTTCATCTCTTCACCTGTACTTGTTTGTCCCATGAGTATCTCAGATCTATGGTTTACTTTCAAGGGTCAGTTGTACAGTTTGCCTTTGTCTGATCCTTTGTTTGGTTTCTGTAGATTATACATATAAGTGAGACTATCAGTATTTTTTTCTTTCTTTCTGGCTTGCTTCACTTAGCTTGATCTCTTCCAGCTTCATCCATGCTCTCATCCAAATGGCATGAGTTTGTCATTTTTTTGCTCACTGAGTAGTATTCCATTGTGTATATATACCACATCTTGACCCACTCATCTGTTTGGGGGCTTTTTTTGTATCTTAACTATTATAAATAATGCTGGAATAAACATAAGCATTGAGATTTCCTTTCAAATTAGTGTTGTGTTCTTTGGGTGGATACTTAGGAGTGGATTTGCTCAGTCATATTATAGATCTATTTTTAGTTTTTTGAGAAACTTTTACAAAGCTTTCTATAGGATCTGGGCCAATCTACTTTCCACCAACAAGGCAAGAGGTATTGTTTTTAACCACATAGTCAACACTTGCACTTGCATTTTCCTTCTTATTTATTTTTTTTTAAATGGGCCATTCTCATAGGTGTGAAATTGCATTTAATTATGATTTTGATTTGCATTTCCCTGATGATAAGTGATGAAGTGATTGGTGATCTACATGTCTTTTTTGTATAAATGTGTATCTAGCTCTTCAGAACATCTTTTGATTGCATTATTTGTGTTTGTTGTTGTAGGAGATTTTTGTGGATCTTCCAAGTCAGCCTCTGGTAAGACATATATTGCACAAGTATATATATATAATATTATTTATACATATATAATATATAATACATTATATTTTATATTATATATTATATGCTATATATATATTATGTATTGCATGAATATGTATTTTGGCTATTGTCTCTTTTACTGTACAAAACTTTTTAAGCCCAGGTATTTTTATCCTGTTTTCTTTGCTGTAGAATTTAAGTCCACAAAGATGTTTCTGAAGAGTATGTCATGGAGTATCTTGTTATGTTTTCTTTTACGTATTTTATGGTTCAACTTTTAGCTTTATGTATCATCCATTTTGAGTTGATTTTCATATATGGTGAGAGATAATGATCTAGTTTCATTCTATTGCATCTGGCACTCCAGTATTTTCTCAATATCTTTATTGAAGAGACTTTCCTGTTCCAGTATATTCCAACATATACACTTAGTTCCTTTGTTGTAGAATGGTTGTCTACAAATGTGTGGTTTTATTTTTTATCTCTCAATTTTATTCTATTGGTTTGCGTCTGTATCTGGTTTTGTTCCATTTTGCTGTATTGATTGTTATGACTTTAGAATATAGTTTGAAATCTGGAATTGTAATACTTTCATCTTCCTCTTTTTTGAATAGGAGAGCTATGGCTATTCAGGGTCTTTTGTGGTACCATATGAATTTCAGTAGTTTGTGTTACAATTCTTTGAAGAAATGCCATTGAGATTTTTATTGGGAATTGCATTTGAATCTGTAAATTGTTTTGTATAGTATGGCCATTTTGACAACATTGGGTCTTCTCATCCATGAGCAGGTAGTGCATTTTCATTTCTTTGTTTCTGCTATTTTTTTTCACAATATCTTATAGTTTTCAAATGCCCTTCACCTCCTTGTTAATTTATCCCCAAGAACTTGGGTTTTGTTTGTTTTGGTGAGACTATAAATAGAATTGTTTTCTTAATTTTTTCTTCTAGCTCTTTGTTTGCATGTTAAGTAGGAAAGTTTTGTCTATTATTTTGGATCCTGCCATGTGACTTAATTGTTTTATTGTTTCAATTAGTTTTCACAAAATCTTGGCGTTCTCTACATGTATTATCATGCCATATGCAACAAAAATTATATGGCTTTGCTTCTTTACCAATTTAAATTGATTTTATATCTTTCTCTTGTGTAATTGTTTAGCTAGGACTTTTAATACTATATTGAATAGCAGTGATGAGAGGGAATATTCTTGTCTTGTAGCAGATGTTAGTGGAAAAATTTTCAATTTCAACCATTAGGAATAATACTAGTGACCCTGGTGTGGTGATGCAGATGCACACGGAACTACCCTGGGCATCATAGCAAGACCTAGTCTCAAAAAAATTAAAAAAATATATACTAACTATGGGCTCTTCACATTTTTTTCTATATATTATCTGATATTGTTAATTTTGGACTATATTTCTCCCCTCAGTTTTTGTCTCTGTAGTTTTTCCACAACCATAACACTTGTAATTAATCACCACAGTCTCTTGACTTTTTTTTTCTCTAGTTTGACCTCCCAGCTCCTCCCCTTGGCTGCCCATGTATATCTCAGATGTATGGTTAGCTTGCTAGTTTCATCTTTTACCTGATCCTTTGTTTGGTTTCTCTATACTCTGCATATACATGAAACCAATGCTATTTATCTTTTTCCTTCTGACTTATGCATAGCATAACCCCTTTCAGGTTTATCCATGTTGTCACAAGTGCCATGGGTTTATCTTTATTTATCGTTCAATACTGATGAATTGTGTATATATGTGGATTTTTCACATATATAGCTTTTATTATGTTAGAATGCATTCCCATTATCCCATTATTCAAGGGTTTTTTTAAATTATAGCTAGATCCTTAATCTTATGAAATGCTGGTGCAGCATCTATGACTTGATCATATAGTTCATACTTTCCAGTTGATGTTGTGAATTACATTGATTGATTTTCAGTTCTTAAATCATATTTGCATATCTTGTATACACTTGGTCATGATATGTCATCTTTTGAATGCATTTTGAATTCAGTTTTCTAAAATTTTTGGATCTGTGTTCATTATGAATTTTGGATTATAGTTTTCTTTGTTTTGTGTTGATTTTTATATTCCAAAATATTGGCCTCATAAAATTTGTTTGGAAGTGTTCTTTCTTAGTTATTCTGAGCATTTTAGGAATTTGTATTTTAAGGTGTGGTATAGAACTTGCTTGTGAAGTAATAGCTTCCTGGACTTTTGCTTTTTGGGAGAGTTTTGATTACTGTTTCAATTTCTTTCTTTGTATTGGTTTGCTTAGATTTCCTATTTCTTTCCCTATTTAATCAACAGTAATTATACTGTTCTAAGATCATCCCATCTCATCTAGGTTGCTGAATATGTTTGCATATAAATGCTCTAAATCATCTTAATTTTCTCTGAATTTCTTCAGTATACACTGCAACTTCTACACATTGCAACTTCTACACCTTCATTCTCAATGCTATTTATTTGAACTAAATCCTTTCTTTTTGTAAGTCTAGCTGCAACCTTGTCCATTTTTCAAAAAATCAGTTTTTGACTTTGTTGATTTTTAATTGTCTTTTTAATTCTATTTTATTTATTTCTGCTCTAATTTTTTAATATTTCCTTCTACTGGCTTTTGGAATTTTTTTATTCTTCTTTGCCTAATTCATTGAAATGAGAGACATGGTCTCTCTTTGTCTTATTTCTTGATATAGGTCCATATTGCTATATACTTCCCTCGTATTACTGTTTTTTGGTGTCTAATACATGTGTGTTATCTAGAAGGTTGTATTTTCATTATCATTTTTCCCCAAGGATTTTTCTATTTCTTCTTCATTTTCTCAATAACCCTGTGGTTGTTCAGTAGTGTATTCATGTATTTGAGGATTTCCTTGTTTTCTTTTGGTAGTTCATTTCTAGTTCAATAGTTTTATGGTCAGTGAAGACTTTCAGTATTTCTTCAATATACAGGAATTTGTTGATATTTATTCTATGATCCAGTGTGTGATCAATACTGGAGAAAGTCTCATGTACACTTGAAAAATGTTTATTGGGCCTTTGGGACATGAGATTGCAACACTTTTAAATGTCTTTTAAGTACTCTGTTTAAGGCAATTGTGTTCTCATTTATTTTCTGTCTCATTGCAAGATATTGAAGTCACCCAGTGTCTATTTTCTGATATGAAAACAATTTTCTGTTTCATTGTAGTGCTTCATAATTTGGTGAGTGCATATTGATTAGTGTTGATGAATCAGGATCTTTTGAGTAGACCTGGAGACCCCAGCTGGGCTCTTTCTCAGTTCTTGTGTTTGTCAAGGAAAGAATTCAACATTGAGATCAAAGTTAAAGAAAAGCAAGAGATTGATAGCTAAGTAGGAAAACGCTCTAAGTACAAAGGAATCCTCAAGTGGTTAGCCAACTGCTAGACAAGAAGAAGGGTAGGAAACTTCTATGAGTGGAAAGTTGTCCTTACCATTCACTGAGGTAGTGAGAAGGAGGTGCTTGTATAAGCATAGTTGCAAGGAGTAGAGGTTTGGCTATTGGGTGTCTTCATGTTGTTTCTCTTGCTTATTGACGTGGCCTGGATGAGTCTTCTAGGCTACTGAGGCCCATTGAGCTTTTCCAAGTTTTTCAAGTTATTTGGATTTTTTTGAAAACAGATTTGGTTTATTGTTATTATTATTATATTATGTTGGTTTTCTAAATTTTCCATTGTTAATTGAATTGAGGGACACTTCCTGGTCTGCAATTTTTTCTCAATCAGATAGATATATGAACTTGGAGATTGGGGTACTCTGTTCCTAACTACCTGTACCTATTTCCTATAGAATTTTCCATCTCTTTACTCTCAGTTTATGTTTATTCCTGGAAGTAAGCATGTTTCCCAGAGGCAGCAGAAGGTTGGATTTTGTTTCCTAATCCAATTACATACATTGTTTCTTTTTATTGGTGAATTCAACAATTGTCTTTTAGAGTAATCATTAATATGATATTTTGTTAGTGCTATTTTGTCCTTAATTTTATGATTTATTTGCTATTCAATTCTTCATATTTAATTCTCTCTAAGGTTTAAGTACTTAAGGCTCCAATCAATATTTCTTGACTGATGGCTTAGTAGTTGCAAACTCTTTAAGACTGCTTGTCTGAGAGCCTTTTGTTTCTCCCTCATAGCTGAAGGAAAAGTTTTTTTGGATCTTGGAATATGCTGAATATGCCAATCCAATTCTTTAGTTGCTGCTAGGGTTTCTTCAACCAAGTCTGATATTTATCTAATTAGGGTTTCTTTATAGGTTATCTGTTTCTCTTTTAGGTGACCTTTAACTTAGGTAATTTGGTGTTCTTTTTAACTTCCTGAAGTTGTACATTAATTTCCTTCTTCCTGTTGGGGAAGTTTTTCCATTATTTCTTTAACTTTTTGGGGTGCAGTTCCTTTTTCTCTCCTCCTTCTAAGATGCCTATATTTTCTCATATTTCCTTTCCTTCTGATGTCACATAAATCTCAATGTTTATTTTTCCCTTTTACTTCTCTTTTTATATTTTATTTTTATTTTATTTTATTTTTATTTTATTTATATTATTTTATATTAATTTATTATTTATATTTATTTTATTCTTTCCCTATTTGTGTTTTTCAGCTCACTTATTCAATCTCCCATATGACCCATTCCTTCATTTTCTTTTCTGATTTTTTTGCCTTCTCTCTAATCTGTTTATTAGAGTTTTCTTGTATTCTAATTCTTTGATTTTCTTAACTATGACAATTTAAAGTTTGAATCTTATAGGAAGAAAAATTCTTTCATGTCTTTGAGGTTTGATTCTGGAGATTTGTTTACTCTCAATGGCATATTACTTTTCTGAGGATTTGTTTGACCATTTGTATTTTTCTTTCTCTCCACTGTTTGTTTTCGGTTTGTTATGCTGAACTGGTGCTTTTGCTGTGTGTGGGTCTGCTACCACCATTCCCCCGGCATTTACCACTTGCTGTGCATGGAAGCTGGGACCTCATGGTGTTTAAGATGATGCTGAGAGCTCACCTCACAGCTCTTCCTTGCCATGTTCTAATTGGAATGGCATTCAGTTGGAGGTGGAGGTGTAGCAGTTGTGGCTGATTATGCAACTCATCCCAAAGTTCTTCAGTATTGATCCCTTGTCAGTTATGTAATATGGAAATGCATTTTTTCTATTAGTAAGCTGTTTTTTTAATCTATTTCTATTAGTACGCTCTTTTTTTAATCTATATATTTTCTTTTACTGGGTAGAACTTTTTAATTATAGGTAATTCCATTTTCTTTTTATTTTCATTGCCCCAGGGGTTTAATCTCCAAAAAATAATCTATATCATTGCTGTCATGAAGCAAATCACCAATATTTTTTCTATATCTTGTAGATATAATATCTAAATCTTTACTCCATTTGAAATTTTGTGCATGGAGTTGAGAGTGATCCAAATGCATTTCTTTACACATGGCAGCCACTTTCCCTAGCACTACTTGTTAAAGAGACTTTCTGCATTGTGTGAGAATGTCTCCTTTTTCATAAGTTAAGTGTTGATCTATGTGGGGACATAGTTCTGGACTTTCAATTCTGTTGTATAGATCTTTTTACTCTTTTTTATGCTAATCACATTGTGTTAATAATTGCTGCTTTAGAGTATAATTTGAAGTTAGATAATGTCTAAAGTTTATATATTTTTTGCTAATGTAGATGTTAATAATTACATAATAAGATTTTGTAGAACATGGTAATAAGTGTACAAGAAATATTGCTTCCTACTGTATCTAGCTAAAATAAAGTATAGCTTAATTACAAAGTTAATAGGAAATACTAATTTAAATGATTCCTTTGTTATCAAAAGTCCATTTTTGGCTTTCATTTTCCCTCAGGATGATGCTACCACACTCAAATTTAAAATTGAATACTTACGCAACCTTAAATCATATAAATTATATCTTTATGAAAACAAGTCACTAGTGACTGATATGAACTTCATTTTTAAATTAATGGCCATCGCTATAAAATATTTGACCTATATAAAAGTATGTAGAGTAGAATAAAAGTGTAACAAACTTATACATATTTAACAATGCCAAATAAATATCCCAATAAGGAAAACAATAGTGTTCTTATAGTTTGAAAATAGCTTTGGTTATATAAGTAAATAAATATCAAGGATAATATCTGATCCTATAATCAAACATATGGAATATTCAAGCAAATTTACAAAAGTGAGGTATAAAGCTAATGTGGAAAGCATGTAATTATATTTTAATTATTCATTTGAAGATACATAGCCATTTTATTATGAATAACAACATATAAAAGTCAAATATGTTGTTAGTGTTTTAATTAATCCATAGATCAGCAAGTTTAAATAGAAATCTATGAAAGATCCATATAGAAAAATTAAATACCCATTGTATTATTACCCATTGTATTCTGCTGGTGAAAATCAAGTGCTCACTGCTGTCATCCTCTCTAGAAATCTATACTTTCTTCTTCTATACATGCACTGAGAGTCAGTATTTCATCACACCTTGAAAAAAAAGGAAATCATGCCATTGAAACATTAATTCCTATTATTCATGTTCCCGTTCATTAAAAAAAAATCAAATTTTAGTAAATAGTCTTTTATCCTGAATATTTCAAAGTATAGTTTGTGTTTTCAACATTTGGTAATTATATAGAAACTGTAGGTCCTAACAACTTGTTAATCTTTAGTGGTACCGAAGGCAAAGGAAAACTTAAAAGAAGGTTAGAAGTAATGAATATTCACACAGGGTTGGTGTGAGCCACACTTAAGCACCACTGTCAGGTAAAATTTTTATAGTCTTCAGTAGGTAGAATTATGATTCTTAGAGATGGTGGTTTCTTGACTATGTTTGCCTAAGAGACAGTGTGTGACTGGGATTCAATAACATGCAACCAATGCCCTGAACCTGGCATTTCCCTCTGACATACTTCTTGGACTCACAGTCCTGAAGCAATGACTTATAATCATTCATTCCAGAGTGTTGGAGAAGCCTCCAAAAGGATCACAGAGTAGTTTCAGACATATCAAACACAAGTCAGGACAGAGTTGTGCTACTTGCATTAGCCTTAGTGGTCTGCTCTTACTCTTTTTTTTATTAGGGTTATGGGAAAGAAGATGCTTTCCTTTCTCTAATGAATCACGTACCCTGAAAATATGCACTTCTCCCAAGCTGTGCTGCATGAGCTAGCACCTACAACATACCTACATATCTACACTTGCTACGGTTTTACTTCTTGCATGAGCATTACTTGATGCTTTCACATGGGACTTACGATGCTAAATTCTGACAATTGCCCTGTGCTCCTCAACTGTACTGGACTAATGAATGTATCTTGAGAGAAAAACTGTCCCTGCCCATGGATGTCACTTTCTTGTCTAGAATAAGCATTGTGTAGATTCCCAGAAGAGCAATTGCTGGGTCAAACTGTAGCTCCATTTTCATTAGTTTGAGGGTCCTCCATACTGCTTTCCATAGTGGCTGGACCAGTTTACATTCCCACCAGCTGTGTAAGAGTGTTCCTTTCTTTCTATATCCATGCCACCAGTTGCTGTTACCGATTTTTTGATGTGGGCCATTCTTACTGGTGTAAGGTGGTATCTCATTGTGGTTTTATTTGCATTTCCCAGATTATACTTATACAAAGGGACACCTGTGCTTGGATATTTATAGCAGTGCCATTTATAATTGCAAGGACATGGAAACAACCCAAATATCCCAAGAGAGATGAATGGATGAAAAAAGATGCAGTATATATATACACACAGATGGAATATTACTCATCAATCAAAAATGATAAATTTGATGAATATATGATAACATGAATGTACCTAGAAGAAATCATATTAGCAGAAACAAGCCAGAAAGAAAAAGACAGAAACCAAATGGTTTCATTAAAAATAGGTAATAGGAATAACAGGAAAAAGGCCAGGAGGAAAAGTCCAAACAAGCTAACAACCAAACCAAAGAACACAACTGGGGCGGGGGGGGGTGGTGGGAGAGAGTGGACAGGGTGGGAAGGTGGTGGGTGATTCCCAGGGAATACCAATCTGTGAAACATATATAAACAAATTAATTAATTAAAAAATAAAATCAGCATTGTTATGTTTAACAAACAATGAAGTCACTACACAGTGCTTATAGATCAGATTATAACATTAGATTTTTTGCAAAGTAAAATCAGTTTAACTTCAAATTCGTTTGCAAAAGAGACAGGAGATAAACTTTAATCTGTCTCTCTGACAAAGAAAGAGAATAAGGTTACAGAGATTTTGGGGACCAGAGTTTAGAATAAAGAGTTCAATTTGTTCATGGAAAAAATGGGCTGGGGCAAAGAAATGTGAACTTGGCTAAAGTGTGGACAAAACATGAATGAAGTGTAAAGAGGTCTTTTTTAAGATAATTGGATCTTTGAATTTTTGTTGGTTGACCACCAAATCTCCATGGCACCTTCACACTCCCCCCATACACATATTGTAATAATTCTCTCTCCATTAGGTCTTAATGCTTAGGTCAAAGCTTGTTTCTGCTTGGTAAAGATATGTCAGAAAATCTGTGTCTGGACATATAAGACTTAAAACTTAAGGAAACAAGGTTTTTTTCTTTCTTTCTTGGTGTCTTTAGTGCTCTGAGACCAATTTAACCATTTAATATTGATTTCATTAGTTTGTGCCCTACATGAAAAAAACAGGAGCTGATTTATCCTAACTATAATTTTGACACACAGTCTTTACTTATCCTTCTTTATTGGAGAAAGTTCAACTTTGGTGTCTCAGGTAAGTGGCCAGAGTGGACTGAAGGCCAGCTTTTGTTATTCCTGGTGTCTGTGCACAGCAATATGTTTGTCCCAGACATCAAACTGTCTTCTTTTCAGGGAACAATATTAAAAGTAAACAGTACAACACTTTCAAAATATCTAAAAGCCCAAATGAGCATGAAATTGGTGTCAGAAAGACATCAACAATGGTAATAAAATATTGCAAATGATCCAGAATTGGCATGTAGATTAAGCTAAAATGTGTTTTAATTGTGAAAGAGTCAACTTCATTCTATTTAAGACTTTATTTAAGTGATCCTTAACCAGGAAACCCCACAGCTTGAGCTTGCTGGAATCTGCACTGCAGGGTAGCAAGAGGTGGAAAGTATCCTGATGCCCCAGTGTGCTGTACTGGGGCTTCAGAGCAGCAACATGTACACCCCGCATTCTTGCAGGAAGCAGAGGATCTGCAGGAACAGGAATTGAAAGGCAACTACCTGGCACCAGATTGGCACAATCTGTTCAAGTGACTTGTCCCCCGCATGGGGTCAGTGTGAACAAGAGAGGAACTGGTAAGGGATCTTTTCCTCAGAAGCCGTTTTCCAGAGATACTGGGTGATTTAGTGCCAGGTCATAGGACCAGGAGGGCAGGTGATTGAAATCTTCAGTTTTTATTATTTATGTAAAAGATTTCTTATATCCCAGATATTAAGGTCTCTCATTTTTATACAGCAGTATGTTTCCCTTTTGCTTTCTTTCTGGTAGAATATACTAAATAAAGAATTATGTTAGCTAGAGTCAAGGGAAGAGAACATTCAAAATTAAAACCTAAGAGAAAATAGAGCTCAGTTAAGTGACAATACAAATAGGTTTCTTTTTGGAAATTCAACAATTTCTATTTTGAAACTATCATTTTGGAACTATCATTTGAGAGAAGCATAAATGATTTTTAGCATAGTCTTACTTTGCAATTCTGGTAAAAGAAAAATACTCAATAAGTACCTTAAAATATGACTCAAGAAAAGATAATGAGGGATATATTATCTTTGGGATTGTATTTATCTCATTTATTAATCATAGTAGTTTCAGAAATATTAAAAAAACAAAATAAAACAAGTCAAGGGGATGAGTCACCAGAGGTCCTTATTACAAGCAGTGGGACAGATGCTGAATAAAAGCAGTGAATGAGCACCAAATGTCAGAAAAAAGTCTTTTTCCACCTCAGAAATAATCCAAATAGCACCAAAAGGCAATACTTCCATAACTTTCTTCTTTGAGTATTTATTGCTTCATTAAAATCTACAAATTTCTACCTTTAATCTCTGAGAGTTTGGGAATGAAAAGAGAATGCATACTTTTAAGATCTAAGTGACAACCTTAGACTTTGAACACTATCTGCTGAACTGGTCAACAAATAACATTCAGCCCAGGTCAGGTCAAGTGTGGAGAGAAATAAGATGCACAGATCTCATCCAAATGTGTTTTATAGTTAATGGCCCATGTCCCTTCTGAAGTGTATCCAGGATGGCAGTTTTTATCAAGAACTGAATTAGTTATGACTAATTTCAAAATCAAAAGACTGTTTTCCAAAACACACACAGTTTAGACAGTAAACCATCTCCCATTTCTCCCCTTGCTATTTTGTGAGATTGTTGTTGGCATAATATACTTCAAGATACTAACACAAAGGGTGGAAATAGACACAAGGATTACAAAATCTGGAGGGAAAAGTTTTAACCCAAAGACCTTTGAAGATAACAGGGGAAAGGAGCCAAAAATTCTTGACAAGTCAGAGTGAAAATGCTTTCAAAGATACCAATGAAAGGTTGGATGATCACAGCTATAGCTATAGTCATGACTGCAAAGAATTCAAAGCTATTTAAACAAATGTAAATGACTAAAACAAAGATTTGTCCTTTGTTGATCCCTTTACATTGATTTTATGTTGTGCATTTTGGTAATGTTTTATAATTAATGCAAAGCATATGTTTCAATATAAAGAGAAGATTAAGAGGTTTTTTAAAATGAAACTTTTAAAGAAGCATCAAGAAGAGCGTTCCATGAGAAAAGTGTTCTCTTTTCATTTCAAAACTCTCAGAGACTAAAGGTAGATGTTTTGTAAAGCATTACAAATGCCCTATATCAAGGCTTTTGAAAATCAAAGTAAAAACTTGGGTATGAAGAGATTTTACTTGATATCTAGAGTCAACCTACCCATAATGTGTACCCAATGTAGGACATGCGGTTGAGTGAAGAATTGTCTCTCCGTCTTAGATTAAGGATATATTCTCTCCATAGGCAAAAAGTAGTAGACCTGATCTGATTTTTCACTAAGGGCTAACTGGACAAGCTGCACCTCTAACATTTAACCTTTTTAGCAGTGAAAGCAAGGGGGTTAAACTCAATAAACAATGAACTTATTTTCAGTTTAATAAACACTTTGTAGAAAATTTTATTTTGGAATAGATAGGAGGACCAAACTTATGAAAAGTTTTTTTTTTTTATTCTGAAGCAGCCTATGAAGAATTAGAGGAGAAGTTAAATGAAAAGCTCTATTCTTCCCCAACTCGCAAAGGGTATTTCTTGATTCCCTGCTTTTCAATTAAATGTAACACATATTTAAAATAGTCTTTTTTCTCTTGTTCACCATTTCTAATGTTCAGAATGTTTCTGACACATCTGTTGCATAAATTTGTTTAAATATTCTATTTAAACATTAAAAATGACCTCCAGAAAAAAAGATAACTGTGATAGTTGATCCAAATTTGACCATTTTAGAACCAATTTAACCAACAGTTTCTTTTTTATTGAACTAACAGTGGTTTAAAACATTCCATAGGTTTCATTCCATAGGTACAGCCATAGATATAATTCATCTTTTGTTGTTACTAAGAGCCTTAGGAGGGTTCATTTTTCATATTTTTTTATATATTAAACTGTATCTTGACATGTCATTCAGTACATTTACAATTTCATATGAGTATACAGTATGATGACTGAAGATGTTAATTCCTATGAATAATAAAATATGGAAAAACAAGTGACTTGTGAATATTGATTTTATATATAAGAGAAGAGAGATTCATGCAATTACACAGCAGAAAAACTTCATTCTAAACCCCAGTTGAATAGTGGAACTGAGCTATAATGCTAACTAGCTAATTATCATAATTGACTAAAATTCAAGCTGTTCAAGACTTTATATAATATAATAAGATCTCATTTATTTCTAAACCGTAAATTTTTGGAATTCTTTCATTTGCTAGAGCAGATGGGTAAATACCACTTTATAGGTGAAATAAATTAAAGGAATAAAATATTTATTTACCTATATGATTTTATTATTTGTTAATACTACCCATGATGCAAATTGAGCTCCACCTTTATTATTTTGAAAATAATATCCCACTTTATGTTCTTTTGAAAATAAGGGATTCGGATTAGAGTACTTTTAAATCATTCCTTTCTAATTTTTTCTGAAACATATAATACATATTATATTTCATATACTCAATAAATATACTTAATAAAACTAAAAAAGGGTTTCAAGACATTAAAGTTAACATTGTCAATATGAATTTTCCAGCATATATTTTCAGGAAAGAATTATCCAATTTTAGACTACTATTTTTGTACTGAAGTCCTTCTCCTCAACCTGGTCACTTTTCATCTATAAAACAACAATGATACCATTGTAATAATTTTGTTTTTAACACCTATGCTTGGAAATAAACAATAGCAAAGTTGTCAACTTTATATGCATTTTATATTTATTTGTTGAAACTTTTTCCTAGTGTAAAATGCTTAACATCTGTTGATATTTATATCTCAAAATGTCTGTGGACCAGTCTAAAGGATCATTTTCATTTTCTCTCCCTACTTCCAATCCTGGTCCTTAAGAATCTCTTTCTACATAAGTATATCTCTAAAAATCTGACTTTTGTCCAAGAATTTAACTTCATTCAATAAGAAACAAATATTTTATACATTGTTTTTCTATTTTAAAGATCCAGAATTTTTAGAAAAATAGAGAAATGAAGAAAGACCTCACTTATATATGAGATAGAGGCAAACAAAATGACAATAAAAAATTAAAACTAAAAAACTGACCACAGATCTAAAGCAGACAACTAGGGAAAGAGAGGGAGGAAGGGCAGTTAGGAGAGGGATGAACACTGGAGATCAGGAGAATGGTTCATGAGTGAAAACTGACCACAGATCTAAAGCAGACAACTAGGGAAAGAGAGGGAGGAAGGGCAGTTAGGAGAGGGATGAACACTGGAGATCAGGAGAATGGTTCATGAGTGATATGATGGTGGGAGAACTTTGGGGTATACAACAATGTAAAATTGTTAATAATATATTAACTATATGTATGTATGTATCATAAATATACGAAAATATTTATGTAATTAATAAAAAAATTAATAGAAAGAAAAAAGAGCCCTCTGTATAGACATAGGTGGGCAGATTATTGTTACTGCTGCTTTGCAAAGAGGAAAGCTTTGTGACAAGAATTGCCTTCATAGTCTAAGCAGGCAACAGAAATTGCTCTTATATAGTGTTCTTCTTTTGGAAAGAATTTATTCCTTTGTGGAATTGTTGCTTATTGCTAAAAAAAAACCACTTTTAGAGTATGTTTGGAATAATTATGTCTCCTTCCTGAAACAGCAGCATTAGTCAGTTCAAGGATGAGCGTTAGGGAGACCATGTCCCAGGCCCCTTAAGTCGGGCAGCTCTACATGCTGCTCCAAATTAAAGCAGCTATGGAAGATGGACCTGCATTCTTCAGCCCCCAAAAGATTGCACAGACTATGTCAAGGGGGATTTGGTGGAGGCTAAAAGCAGACATGTGGGATGAGCCAGAAACTGGAGGTGTGGTACAAATGATTAACAAGTCATTCAACCAGCGATAGAAAAGAAAATGCCTTAGACACAAGAACTCCTTAGGTAGTATCTGACTACTCAAGAAGTATCTGGAGGCTTAGACCAGATTTGGGGATATGAAGATTGAGAGCCATTACAGAATATTTTACAATTTAGAAAATGAATCTTTCCGGAGAAATATTCAGGTTGCTTGCATTATGCAGTACAGATATAATTGAAATCTTCTAGGAACATTCAGATAGACACCAGTCATATGTGGCTGCTGAGTACTCGGGATGTTTTCTATAACCAGGAATTTTAAATTTTATTTAATTATAATTAATTTACATTTAAATTCAGAAATTAATACTAACTGAATAGTTATTTTAAGACTATTTTCAACAGCTATAACTTTGTCAAGCTACTTTTTATAAAATCTAAATACAGATTACATATTTCCAATGAAGATATAGCATTTGAATTGAGAGATATACTGTAAGTATAGAATATATCACAGATTTTAAAGACATAAGAATAAGAACTGAAAACCTATGATTTACAATTCTGTATTGTGATTTCATTTTGGAGTGAGAATATTTTTGACATGCTAAGTTAAAAGATGTATATAATTGAAACAAATGTCACAATTTCACTTTTCAGTACAGTTACAAGCAATCATAATGACAAATGTGACTCATTTATATATATATATATATATATATATATGTTAACACTTCCATAACTCTCTCTCCCCATCCCCAGAACACACAAATATTACAAATAAATTGAGGATTAATGTAATACTTTAAATAATAATCATAAGTGTGCACCCATTTCAAGTAAAATCATACCTAATATAGTCATACAACAGTGGGGAAACTGCAAGTCTGGGAAGTACAGTGACTTACTGTAAGTCGGCAAGATAGTGTCAAAGTCAATTCCAAACCACATTTGATTGATTTTATTAATTTTATTTTTTACACATATTCTCATCTTAACTATATCTTTGCATGTCCTTTTTTTTTTTTACTTTTTATTACACAGAATCAAATCATTTGGTTCTTGTATTTCATTTAATTTTCAAAATAATTGATCCTTTAGTTTCATAAATTACTCAATAGTAATTTTGTCAGGGAATTAGGAATTTTACAAACAATGCACAAGATGAAAAAAAAAAAGCTTCTGGAATGGGAGGAGTCTGTGCAGGTCACTTAACCACTGAAGAGTTCATCCTTTATTCAGGTCTCTGTGATTTCAATCTGGAACTCTTCATCTTATATATGTATACAATGTAGAATCTTAAAAATGTCTCTTAACTTCACATTCTGTTTGTGTATCCTTGTTATTTTTCTAGTTTAAAATACTAAAATATAAAGTTAAGGATGCAGGAACTGCAATGCTATAATAAAAAATTAAATTTAAAAATGAAAAAAGGGGATATGAAATAAAACTGAACAGCATACTTTCTTTCATTGTATTACTTTCATTACTTCAACATTGATTTATATTAACTGTATGTCGAATTTAGTGGTACAGGTTCACACCTTTTTTTTTAATATATGTTACCACACCATATCTACCACCAAAGAACCCATAATCACCCATACCATTCCACTAATCTTCTCTCTTTTGGTCTCTAGCCCTTTCCTCCATCTCTGGTAGTCCAAATTCTACATTTTTATTCTAAAATTCATTTTGGTTTAGCTTTGATTGCTACTTTCTTTGTTTCTTTATCTGCTTCTACAGATGAACAGAATATGCTTCTACAAATGAACAGATTGTCTCACTCTTTCTGACTTACTTGATTTAAGATAATCCTGCCAGTTCTGTTTTTGTCAAAAATGGAAAGATTTCTTCTTTTTATAGGTGAGTAGTATCCCATTACTTATATATAACATTGCTTCTTAATCCATTCACCTTCATTGAGCCCTTAGGTTTTTTCCATAACTTGGTAATTGTAAATAATGCTACAATTAACAAAAATGTGCATATAGTCTTCAAATTACTGTTTTTGTGTCTTTTGTGTCTTCCTACATACTTAGGAATGACATTGGAGAATCATATGGTAGATCTATTGCTAATATTTTGAGAAACCTTCATATTAGTTTTCCATAAAGGATAACACAATATACATTCCCATTTAACAGTCCATAAGTGTTCATTTACCAAATGCTTTAGTCAATAATACATTTTTTAGCCTTTTTGATAAGAGCCATACTCATAGGTGTGAAGTAGTATCTCATTGTGGTTTTGATTTGCATTTCCCGAGTAATATGACACTGCAAATTTTTATTTTATTTTTAGTACAGGTTAGTCATATTCTTTGGGTAAAGTATTTAGATTTTCTGTCCACTTTTTGCTTTAGATTTTTGTTGTGTTGTATGTGTTCCTTATAGATCTTAAATATTTATGATATGCAAATATTTTCAGATGTATAATATGTAAAAATTTCCCCCATTCAACAGAGTGTCTTTCATTTTAATAATAGTTGCCTTTACTGTGAAGTTTTTTTAGTTTGATTTAGTCTTATTTGTCTATTTTTGCTTTTGTTTCTTTGTTACTGAGGTTTCAAAGACTTCCCTGAAGTCAATGTTTTTCCTGTTTTCTTATATGATTTTATGATTTCAGGTCATACATCAAGTTTTTAATCCACTGAATTTTAATGATATGAGAGAGGAGTCTAGTTTCATTCTTTCATGTGATTGTCCTGTTTTCCCAATATTCTGATTCTCCATCATGGATTATGTACTTCTTTTTCATAGACTAATAGATCATACATGGTTTAATCTCTGTGTTCTCAATTCCATTCCACTGGCTTTTATGTTCATTTTTTTTTTTTTTTTTGAGACTATGTCTCATTCTATGGCTCATATTGCCCAGGGTACCACAGACTCAAGCAATCCCCAGCCTCAGTTTCCCAGGTAGCTGGGATTACAGGCACGTGCCACCATGCCTAGCTATATTTTTTTTGGAACTAGATCTCGCTACGTGCCCCCTGCGGCACTTGAACTTCAATCCCTGGCCCCTCTTGTGGCTTCCTAGGCTGCTGCTTACAGGTATGCGCCACCATGCCCAACCTGTTTGTTTATTTTTATTCCAATAATATAGTGCTTGATATTATAGTTTTGTAGTATAGTTTAAGTTCAGCAGTATATTACTTCCATTCTTTTTTGTCAGAATTGCTTTGACTATATGGGGTTTTTAGACTGCTCTTGTACTAAACTAAATTAATTATTGCTCACAATAATTATTAAAGGCATTATTTAGACTTTCTTCTTATACTACCATGGTGTTGATAGCTGATCGCAGGGTACAAGAGAGGACAGATGAGAGAGAGGGACACAACTATAGAGGCTGGGCTGAATGAAAGTATGCATCATCCAGCAAATCTTAACAACTCTAGAATTCCTTGTAAAGGTTTTTGACAAAATAAAAAAGTGGCTCAGGCAGGAACAATTTAGGATGAATTTTAAAGGAAGGCAAACGGTGAGGGGGCAATAAAATTTGTTAACAATAATTTTTGAGAGGTTATTGGGGGCAAGGAGCTAGCTCATAGGTGGTTACTATTTTTGTTAAGAGAGATTTTTATAGGTAAATATTTTTGAGGGGCAGGTGCCATCTTAATGCTAGATTTTGTCTCTAGTTTGCCAGAGGCAATTAAAGCAAGATGGAGTTTGCTCCATCTCAACTGCATGAGCCTGTCTGGTCTGTGGACGGCATTCCACACCATTGCATCCACAAATATTGATATAATTTCTTCTTTTCCATATGGATGTCTTTTATATATTTCTTTTACCTAGTTGCTCTAGCTAGAACTTACAGTTTTATCTTGAATATTAGTGGTAAAAGTGAACATCCTTGTTTTATATCTAACCTTAAAGGAACTGTCAGTTTCTCATCATTGACTGTGTTGTTAACTTTAGGTTTGTCTGGTGTGGTCTTCATTAAGTGTGCTACTTCTAAGCCCATTTTTAAATTTTTTTCATTATATTTAGATATCAAATGTTTCTATTCATTTACTGTTATATTCTCTATATTGATATGACTAGTGATAATAAACTCGTGGCTCATCCCTGGAATAACTTCTACTTGGTCATGATGTATGACACTTAATAAATTGTTGGATTCAATTTGCTAAGATTTTGTTGAGGATTTTTGCATCACTATTCATCAGGGAGATTCATCTGTGTTTTCTTTTATTGTGCTGTCCTTATATGCTTGTCATATTAGAGTAATGTTAGTCTCATAAAGGTGTTAGGAAGCATTCCAGATACTGCAATTTTTTTTTTTTTAGTTTGAGGAAGATAAGTATTAGTTCTTCTTTAAAAGTTTGGTAAAACTCTTAAGGAATCTGTCTCTATGTTTTTAGTTTTGGGGAATTTTTTGATTATGGTTTCAATTTCCTCACTTGCAATTCATCCATTTAGGTTTTTTTCTTTCTTTCTGATACTATGCAAGAATTTCTTTCCTTATAAGAATTTTTTAAAATTTATTCTGCCTTATCCAATGTATTGACATGAAAAAATGTTCATAATAGTGTCTATTTTAACTTCTCTTTCATTTCTTGTCCTAGTTAGTGTGACTGTTATATGAAGTATAGTGGAGAAATAACACTGCTGAGAATGGACAGGTAGAAAAGCCAGACCATGTGTGAGCTGTCACAAAAATTTTCTTCCAAGTCCAAGAAGAGGTCAGGAAGTATAGCTCTGGGTTAAGAACCCCTTTGGTTCCAGAAAACACCTCCAGAATAGTTTCAAAATCTGTAATAGTACCCTCTACTATTTCATAAATTAGGTAAAATTAATTTTACCTAAGTAATGGCCTAATTAAAACATTTCTCCACTAATTACAGCATATAGATTTCAATCTGTATACACTGAAATTGAAGGCCTTGTTAACTCCATCTGACATTTTCAGATTTATGTCTCAGTATTAATAATCAGCTTCATCATGTTTCAATTCTAATTTGGTGCTTTTATTCTTTTTATCTTTACATATATTGTTCTATTTGAAGCAATATGTAATACATGAATAAACTTCAGTCCTATCTCTCTTTGTCAAGCAAGCAAGTCCTAAGATTACCTCCACAAAACCACGGATATTAGCTTCCAGAGATGTACTAGTGAGGTGTTCATGGATACATGGAGACCAGGTGAATTACTTAGAGTTTACTTCTTCTAACTGAACCCTGCAAGTATTCTGAATGCTCTATGATCTTGCTAGTGAATTGTAGTTGAACTTCATGATCTGACTCATTCTGGACATCACTGGCTGTATGGTCACATGTGAAAAAATACTGTTATCTAAGAATACTTTAAAAATGCTGTTATCAAATAACCCTTAAAAATTAAGAATAAGAAAAAGAATAGCCAAGTTAAAAAAAAAAAAAAACTACTTAAGACCTAGTAGAAGACACTTCTCTAAACAAGATACACAGTTTGTTTATAAACGTGTGAAAAGATGCTGCGGAAGCATCCAAATGATGAAACACTGTTCAACACTGAAAAGAAAAGCATTTTATGTTAGTCTTTTCACACTACTTGCACTGCTTTTAAGCAGGTTAGAATAAAAGTGCTTCTAAAATACAATCCAACAATAGCTCCTAATGCATAAATATGTTTATCCTTTATTTACTGCTTCCTTTTGAAAAGGTCTCTGTTTAGTTTTCTGCTCAATTTTGGTTGGGTTGTTTTTGAAGAATTATTTGATTTTTTTTGTATACCTTTAATAACAGTTTTATTAGATGTATGGTATACAAATTCTCCATTCAGTAGGGTATCTTTCCATTTTACTTAAGGTTTCTTTCATTGTGCTGAAGTTTTTCAGCTTGTTATTGTCTCAGATGTTTGTATTGTATTCTGTTTTCCATGCTATTAGGGGTGAATCCCTAAGTATCATTAAAAGCTGAAATGAAATACTTGCCTTTTTTTTTTTTTTCATGAGGCTTCTGCTGGTCTGTGCAGGTGTTGGCAGGGTCCTGTGGGCAGTCATTAGGCCTCTGGCTGCTTTGACACCTTCTCTGATATGGATCTGGGGGTCTCATCTGTCAGGGTGGACACCATTGAAGTCCTGCAGGTGACTGCTAAGCCTCTGCTAGTCTGGGCAGGTACTTTAAGACCCTACAATGGGTTGTGAAGTCTTTTGCTGATCTAGGTAGGCACTGGTAATTTTCAAGGGAAATCACTGTGTCTCTGGTTGCTTTGGCATTTTTAGTGATGCAGGTGCAGGGTCATACCAGGCCAAGATCTCGACAATTCTGGGACAAAAGGGTGTCCCAGAAGATCGGCAGGCTCCAGCCAGGAGGGCAGACACTATAAGGATGTTTTGAGAGGTTCTGAGGCCTCTGTCAGTCTAGGAGGACACAGGCAACATCTGCTCTGATAGCTTTTAATTACAATTATTTTTCCAACAAATATCTTTCCCTCTTATTTCTACCATTCATTGCAATTGACTGTTATAGTTTTTTGGGTTTTTTTTTTACATTTTGATGGAAAACAAAGAAATGTTTCTTTACTTTGCATTTCATCAGGTGGTTGTGTCCAGGAAACACTGATAAAATAATTCCTTTCTAGGTTTTGGCTTTGTCCAGTGTTTGCAATTCTAACATCTCAAGAGGCATGATTAAAATCTTTTTAAAATAGAAGTTGGAAAGAGGAAAAGCATTTCAGCCAAAGAAATTTGGAAAATTGCAATATATCCAAAAAGTTAGAAGGACATTATTAATGAAACATAAGAGAAGATGACAAATTTGATATTTATGGTTACTTAGAAAACAGAATTAAAAGTTTTGATGAGAAGAATACCACAAATTAAAATGAGTATGAAGGGAGAGTGGAGTGGAAATAAAATAACAGTTCAGAAGAGGTATAATATAAAGAGCAGGTAATGTATTACTAACTCTGTTGCACGTAGAAATTTAGAACATAAGGTAAAAAAAAAATAACTCAAGCAACTAAATAAAAAAGGACACTACTGGCAACAGAAAATGCCAATAATTTGCAAGCACCTTCAAAGATGTTTGGCCTAACTACTATTTAAAGTTAAATCAACAAATATATATTTCTTAACACATCAGATTATCAAATTCATGTAAACAATGTCAAATATTAACTGGTAGAGTAGCCTGTCTGCTGTGTAAACAAACAATTCTTAGATCCTTCTGCTTTGACTTGAACACAGTGGAGAACCCAGATGTGAAAACTGAACTGAAAGATTTATGCTAGTCATGGATTATCTGGGACTCTTTAGCAGAGGAATTGTTCTAGTAGAAGTGTGACTATAGATCCCTCCCATCTGACATTCTTAATTCTTTGGAGGTTTACACTCTTGCTACTTGGTAGCTGAAACTTGGTAGCTGAAAGCTTATTGTCCTGACTCCTTTCTCCTGTTCCGCTGACAATAGAACTCCTGTTGTTCGAATGGTTTCAGAGGCATTGGTCTATAAAGCAACAGATAACCAAAGATCCCAGATAAACAGCGTAGGAGAGTATTCTATAACCTCTAAATGCAATACAGGGCTAATCCACCAAGAGAAGACAAAAAAACTATCTCAACTCATAAAAACTAAAGTGGACGAGTCATATCACAAACAATGGATCAAAATATCCTGAAATGAATCAAAATCCAGTAAAACTATATAACTTGTCTGATAATAGATGAACATAACAGCTATGACTATGCTTCTTGAAATAAAGTAACAACCAATTGATAATGGCATTCAGCATGTGGTATTTTCATTGTCTTTAATTTCCAGATACATTTTGATTTTTCCAGTGATCCAATAGTTTTCTGGTAGTATGTTATTTATTTTTCATGGATTTGTGCTTTTTTCTATTTTTTTCTTATACTTTTAATCTCATGCCAGTGTTGATTAGAGAGAACACTTGGTATGATTTTGATCGTTTTTAATTATCGAGATTTGTTTTGACCCCAAACATTTGATCTATCTTTGAGAACATCCTGTTGCTCTTGATAAAAGTGTAAATTTTTTGACTTCAGCTACATTATGTCTAGCTTGTCTAGTGAATTATTTGCAATGGATGTTTCCTTATTGATTTTCTGTCTGGAGAATCTATCCACTCATATTAGTGGGGTGTTAAAGTCCTCTACTATTAGCATAATACTATCATTTTCCCTCTAGATCTATTAATATTTGTTTTATCTACCTAGTACTTCTTATGTTGAAGGCATACATATTGATGGCTGATATATCTCTTTTATGGATTACCTCCTTTCTCATTAAACAATGTTCATCCTTGTTTTTAGGTTTTGAAGTCTATCTAACTTAACTTACTTTCATTTGCTGGGTTTCTTTCTCCCTGAATAGAGTCTCTAATTTATATTTTAAGCTCTTGGACATTATTAACCTTACTAATGTCTTTATCAATTCATCTCCAACAGCAAGCAATTTACAATTATTTAAACAAATAGGGCTATATCAAACTAAAAAGTTTGTGCACAATGACAAATCTATTAAAACAAAAATGCAGTCTATTGAATGGGGAAAAGGTTAATATCCAAAATATATAAACACCTCATACAATCTGATTAAAAGCTGCACAAAGAACCTAAACAGATATTTAACCAAAAAAAAAAAAAAATACAGATATGTGAAAAGAAGGTCTAGATTGTTTGTTATTTGGGAAATGAGATATTTCACATAATTTAGAATGGTTATCATCAAAGAGTTGAATAATAGTAACTATTTGTGGAACTGTGGAGAAAAAGGAATCTTTATTCAGGGTCAATGATCATGCAAACTGGCTCAGCCACTAAGGAAAACATATAGATCTTTTTTCAAAATTCTAAACATAGAACCAATTAATTGACTTTTTGATTACCCAAAAACATATGAATATATACATTCCATGCTTAGATGAGAGAGCAACTTACTCTCTTAATACATTTAAGAAGGAAAGGAGTTGAAGTGTAAGCAAACTGAGGCTTATAAAGATATATCTATTCAGGTTCATCCTTAAGAGATTTCCATTACAATTATAGGAAAATATGTAGTCTGAATGAAATGTTCTAAAATATTTTTAACCTGATGATATAATAGAGCTTAACTAAACCTTGTCAATTTATGATAGCAAAAGAAATTTGTGTAGTACTTGCCATGGAATGCTATGCCTTCATCTCATTGTGTATTTTGTCATTGTTTGTGCTTAGAAAAAATTAATATACCTCAGAAATAACTTCACATATAAATGCAGTATTCTAAAACTGTATTCACTTTCATCTGCCTGTCAAATTAAGGAATCAACTTACCTCCAAAAATCTGGTGATATAATTAGGTATTAAGATTACAGAAGTTTTTTCTATTGATCTGTGAAGAGTGGTCACCCTGCCTGTAAGTATTAAACCCAGTTCACCCAAAAGTGTATTGCATAGCCAGGTCTGCTAGAAAGAAGAACAAGGCAGGCACCAAAGCACCAGAAACAGCTGCTATAAACACTCTAACCTACTTTGTAGATAATTCCATCATTTCTAAGCTTTTTATTTTCTATAAATTCTCTTTTCTAATTCTGGATCATCAGCATCCAGTAATCCCCCTTTATCTCTTCCACACCACTTCCCTCATTGCCATTCTAGGGTTTCTTGAAGGGAAAATGTATGATGGGGATTGTATGAAATAATGATGGATGGAAGAGTATATAGAACTTTCGAAAATTTTACTTCTGGTTCAATCTAGGTCTTACCATCCTCAGTTTTGAAATGGAATTTATTTTTCCCTTGATCTTTCAGTAAGTCAGTGCCAGCTCACAAAAGAGAAACATCTCTGAAAGAGATTTATTTACTTCATCACTGAGGTGAACATGTTTCAGCCAAGTGTTGTGATGAGCACTTTTAATAACTAATATCTGAATAGCTAGCTACTATGTGCATCCTCACTAAGTGAAATCATGCATCTTTAAGTGATTAGAGATAAGTTATAATGAGAGATAAAAGTGTAAAACCCATCACATTGCATATTTTAAAGTTAAAATATAATATTTGCCAGTATAGTCAAGTTACACATCACTGAATAATGTATTTTAGAAGTTTATCTTATACTGCATAGCAGAAATTTGAACTATAGGCCTGAAAAGTAGAAAGGAGATTTTTTTCCCAGAGAACTATTAGAAAAAGCCATATTTATCATGTCATATTCTAGAGATGATATTCACTGATAGATTTATTTGGGTAGTATTTGACTTTGCTCCTTCAATTGAACATTGAGGCACTGCCTTAATTCCATTGAGTATCTAATTTTCAATGAATATTTTTGCTCTTGTTTACCAGAGGAGTTCTACATTTTCCTACATTATATTGTGAAAGCAACCTGTGTTTCCTGTTAGCATTGTCATTATTAATGTTCTGTTCTATCTTTTTTGTACATAATGATAGTAAAGAAAATGAATTAAAATATCTGATTAGTTGATCAATTTGATAAGCACATTTGGTAACTGTACTTGCACTGCTAGAGAGCAGGATCAAGCTGGGTTTTTTGAGGTGATGCATAGGGCGAGTATGCAAAACCTACAAATGTTCTAATTTTGTATAAGGGAAGTGTTTTAAGATATTAATATACAAAAACAAAGGCACAAACTGCTAAAAATTGAGTATTCATAAAATAAGTCTTCTCTATTTCTACAATAAAAACATGCCCATATTGTCGTAGAAAAATGTTACCCATGACTCAAAAAATCAATTTAGCAGTTATCTCACTCAAAAGCATGTTTTGAAAATGAAGAGGAAAATACCCAGAAAGGTTTCATGATTGCACATAATAATATTCTTTATAAGGCACAGAATGGACACATGTAAAGTATTCTTTATGCTAATCAGCACTGAACCTTTAAGTATGTAAATTTTAAAAATTATGGTAAAATGCACATACAATTGTCATCTGAATAATCTGATTTTAAGCAATTCATGTTTTATAGCTACTCAGTGCCTAAGAATCTGTGATTTAAAATGGGTGTCTTTCCTTACTGCCAGTGGAGGCTCAGCCACTATTTGACCAGATAAATTAAAAAGCACACTGGTGTATGGGTGTTGCGAGACAAGATAGAATTTGAAGAACAACTCTAAACAGTGCTGAGGTCAAATCCTAAGATAAACTCACTATAGTAAATCAGAGTTGACTTTTCAGTAAAACAAGTGCCATTAACTTAGGACATGCATGTTTTATTTGTCAATCTCAGGTCTTGTTTTTTATCTTTCTCCTTATTGCATTGACAGGTTAGGGACAGTGACAGCCATCATGTCCCCAACTATTGCATTCATAATGAAGCAAGTAGTGGCAGCTCATATTCACCATACATCACAAAGTCTTCTACATGATGAACTACCAGAACATCTCCTATTTCAAGGAAGTGAAATATGTCCTTTAACCATTTCTATCTCTGCTCACAGTTGGTGAGTTCTTGGTGGCTGTGATGGGGTGGACAGCCGGTGATCACTTCTCTAGCAGAACAAATATGGACTAGCTCCCTCTAGAGTCTGAAGGTTGTTTTGTGGCAGAAGAACTCATGCTACACACAAAAAAAGCTTCATTTGGTCATTAATTCTCTCATAACAGTATAAATGTGATTCATAGAAAGGAACTTTGTTACAATTGACACAAATAAACACCCTCTCAAGACTGTATCTTCTTAGTTTTTAATTGAAAGAAAAGACTAAATATCTTGAGAAACTTCTGTAATAGTATGATTTTGAGGCTCAGTGAAATATTTCTTGGTGTTCTCAAATGTATATGTACCATCAGTGCTCTGTTAGGTAGGAGCAACCTCATGGGTGACTTGGACTGACCATGAGACTAACCTTAACCCTGCTTTCATAAGGACATCTTGATAAGGAGACCCTTTCTGAAGCTTAGGGATGCTTAAAGTCGTTCTTCTGGAAGTGACTGTATTATCCAAAGAAACATTTTCCTCTTCAGGTCTAGGATAGTTCCCTTCTTGGATAATGAGTAGGGAAGGTATTTCATTGCCTTGACTAGTAATACTGGCATTTACCTGACAAGCTGTCAAAGAAATGTTGACACCATTTTCTTTATCTTCATCTCCTTGTTCTGTCTCCAGGGAAGAATCCAGGAAAATGTCTTCATATTCTACCCTGTTAGGGTCCTATTGACAACTGTTTTGTTAGATGAACAATGACTTAGCTTAAGGGCATATTCTCTGAAAAGAGGGTTTCCTGTGCCTACATGTAGATGTGGACCTCCTCTGTTGAACTTCAGACTAGTTAATCCTTAGCTGAAGGCTCAGTTACTGTGTCTGACTCTACATTGGGTTGATCTCTGAACAGTATCTTTTAACATGGCTTGCAGGGCAAGTTTGCTGGTGATGACTTCTCTCAGTTACTGTTTGCCTGAGAAGATCTTTGTTCTTATTCATTTTGCTGACTGATTTCTAAGTACGTAGAATTGGATGTTTTATTTACTCCCCATTTCATTATTTTATTCCATTCACTTCTAGCTAGCATGGCTTTTGATAAGTGTGCTATAAAGTCTATCTTTTTGCTCTATAGAAATATTTTTTCTCCTTTAACATCCTTCAAAAATTTCTCATCTTTGATTTTCTGAAGTTTTAGTATCATATACTAGGCACAGATTTTTCAGTATTTACTTTTCCTGGTATTTTTTGCATTTCCTATATCCCTTTGTATTTGCTACTAAGTTTGGAGAGTTCTTGACAATTATTACTTCCCATTTCTCCATACTTTTCTTCCTTCTCCTTTAGTATTTTAATTCTATTTCTAAGCCCTTCAGTTTACTAACAACATGGGTATGTTATACCTTTTGAAAAACTTCTACTTTTCTTGGATATTATCTTGCTCATTTTCTCTTTTTGTTTCTATTTGTTTTTCCACCTGGAAAGTTTATAATGACATTATTTCTGTTCTTGATTTTTCCTCAGAGTACTGTACACTAATGAACCCATCAAAGGAGATTTTCATTTGTTATAGTATTGTTTTATTAAAATTTATAACATGCATTTTCTTTTAATTCTTTCTTAGAATTTTAATATCTGATTATATTATCATCTATTTTTGCAAATTTCCACTTCTAATTGAGAAATATCACATATTAATTATTTAAGTTCTTGTTCTAACTTGCATTTCTGAGTCTGGTTTGGATATTACTTTATCTCTAAAGATTGTGTATTTTGCTCTTGATCATGCTTTCCAATACTCATATTGTTGCTGAAAGGTGAACATGGCACACAATAGAAGGAACAAAAGCACATCAATGGGAAATATTACATTTATCTGGGTAAGCTGTTTATTGTTTCCCTTGGTATTTATATTTTTGTTTCTATTTTGATTTTTGAGTTTTGTTTTTGATTTTCCTAGAGATTCCTTCTAAAAGAGAGTTAATAAGTCTGTAGCTCTTTCAATTGTAATATACTGATATTGTTCAGGATCTCTGTTAATGTGATGTGAAGTGGGAGGTGGAAAACATTCTCCATCTATTGTTAAGTTATAGTCTTCCTTTGTCCCTGAGCTAAGATTTTTCACAAGTGCTTATCTTCTCTTCTCCTTAAGTCAAAACATAGAGTGAAGTAGAGTTGAGTAATTGCCCTCTACCTATGTGACATAAGTTCTAGTTAGCATTTGTCCCCTGGAGAGTAAACTTTTATAGGAAAACAGACTGCTCAAAATAATATTCTCTTCATGTCAAAAATGCAAGGTGGTTCCTATCATGAGAACTTGTTGGAGTTCCATAAATTTGAATACATGAAAGTATGTAGGCTTCACTAAGATTGTAGACCCAAGAAACCCTTCACTATAAATCTATCCCAAGTTAGCAAATGTGCACTCAAATGTAGCTCTTAAATATGCCAACTAGTTTATGCCTATAGTTGCTTCTGCTTTGAGTAAGCTAGTTTTGGCTATATCACCTTGAAATATGTCTATTTACCCAAATTTCTAGGTGGCAGTCTCAACTCTCTGATGGGTTTAATATAAGTCTTTTATTCCAAATTGTTCAATTCTTATGAGAATGACAGTGATGATTTCTAAATTCTTTATATTTGGAGCTAAAATCAAAATCCCTTTCTAATCTTTTTCAATTTGACGTATTTGAAAAACATCAACATTGTGGCTAAATATGATTACTAGCTTAAAATTTTGTGCATAGAAAAAATTTTTTCAAGTTAAAGCTGAGAGCTCAATCCATAGAACTTAAACAAATGTTTCATGGGCAAGACCCATTTAACAATAAGGTGAGGAGAATCATAACTTCTATTTTTCTGGTAACTTTACTGTGTAACAGAAAAATGTATGGCTAAAAAGAAAATATGTCACAAATAATTTCCCTATTAAGTTAATTGAAAAAATATTCAGTTAATATCTAATAGCTATGTGGTTTAAAATTATATAGTTAAAACATTATAGTTTAAAACTTTATAGTTTTTTATAGTTTGTATATATATATCTTATTTTACATATAGCTGTATCCAGTTTATATATTTTATAATTTAAAAATTATAAAGTTAATATAGGCATTTCCTTTTTTTAATTAAAAGCTATTATTTCATTGAGTAGCTCCTTGTAATTTTAGTATTTTTAGTAATAGTGATATAAGTATTCATGCCTGTCTCTCATTACATGCACGTATCATATATATATATATATATATATATATATACACATGTACAAATACAGATGTTATAATAGCAATCAGAAAATAGCTAATAAAAATGGACAATTCCATCAAAAGGAGTTTATTTGAGTTTCTTCTTAAATTTCTGATCTACAGATAACATTGAACACCCTTTTCCTAAAATCCTTGGCACATATTTTCTTTTTAGCTGTTTCAAACTTTAAAATATTGGTCAATTTTTTCATCTAGAAAACAGGAGTCATATATTTGACAGCACTCTTCATAACCAAAGATACTTAATAGTCTCTGTTCAAATACAGTTTTCTTTATGCAAGGTAAACTATCTTTAGTTTTCTTCCTTTTGCATGCATATTATTTTCCTCCATACACAGGATAAATGTTTCAAATAGATATCAAATTACATATAATAATGTTATATGTAAATAATATTCTATGTAAAATTATGTAAAAAATATTTGTGGTACCATAGGCTATCTGTGTCCTCCCCTTCTTTTTGATCACATTATACATAGTCATTTGAATATGCTTTTTTATGGGTTGTGGGCAGTGAGAATGGAGCTACTCTTCTCCTGCAGTTAGTTGTTGGGCCAGAAACATACTGAGCACATCTGATTAAGTGCTGAACTCACCAAACAAACATTTGAAGCCCAAGTATTCAGAAATAAGACAACTACAAAAACAATGGTATCTTCTATGTGTGTCCAATGACCATGAGGATTACTTGGATTTAATACTTGTCAGAACTGCACTCTCAATAAAATTTTCAGCAGCAGTAAAGTAACTATGTGAACTTAATGAAGAAAGTACACAGTACTTTTAAACTCACATTCAGTTATAAATAATGTAATCAACATTAAAATATATGAATTTCAATTATGGTTTTTAAAATCACATTGAAATTCTGCATTTGAAACCAGCAAAATACAGATCATTTTTAGTAATCAAGCCTACTGATTTCATGTCTTCATCAAACATAATTTTGTCTCCATCAAATTTTGTTCATGTCCTGTAATAGCCAGCATCTTGTTTCTATCTTGTTTCATATCTTGTTAAATGTTTATCTCAAATCTAATTTTACCATTAAGGAAAACAATATAAAGAATACCAGTCCTGCTAATTTGTCATGTTTTCTAGACATCCGAACTGTAAAATGTTAAAAAATAAATTCATCAGCAGCACATATATAAGCATGTGACAAAGACATTAACTTAAATATAAATTCTATCTTTGTTTTAGTCAATAGTCTTTATTTAGCAACCTGCTTTCTGGTTTTTTCCAACAAGTTCCACAAATGACCTGAAGATGAAATGTGGAAGACTGGGAGAGAGGCAAAAAGAGGTAGGACATGAATAAATAAAATGAATAAATACAAGAAGGAATTGAATCCAGAGCAGAGACTTTTTCACCTCATAAATTACCATCTTGGTGTACATTCAATACTAGCAAATTCAATACATAAGTAATGCAAAGAATTTTCGTGGGTGGAAAAAGCTGAAAGAAGAGATCAAGCAACAGTGTCAGTAGCTCTGAATAGTTTGATAATGGTCCCAGATTTCAAACAGATACTTAAATACATTCTTCACATAACTTAGAATACCCGGGTGTTACATCTCACAGAAACGGTATAACCATTGTGTTGTTTTTCTGAGTGGAATACTAAAAGCTTTTCCTAAATAAAACATTGCAAAGAAAAAAGGCCATCACTTAAATAAATGTCTCTGTCATTTTGTCTTTTTGTGATTGGTTACAGATGCTGCTTTGAAAAAATTTTTCAGTCTTTTGTCACTCCACCTACCATCAGTTCACACTCAGCCACCATCAGAAGAAATAGTGAACATACCATTTGACTATTGGGATATTACTTCAAGCTTGTATTTTCTTATCTCAACTTACTGGTAGTTATTTTGTAAAGAACAAAATTTCAGCGACTTTTTTATTTAGAAATAAAGTATTAATAAATAAATAACTTCATTATATTTTTTAAATTTGAGATTGATTTAACACATTTTAATAAAAAATATGATGTCAAATATAGACAAACCTGAGACAAAGTTTAACTCAAAATGATTTAGAATGGGAAATATGAATATATTTACTTAGACATTTCTTTAGCAGAAATACAAATATAAGAGTTGTAGACTTTTTTAAAGGAACAAAACTAATTTCTAAAAAAGACTAGATATTTTCTGTAAGTTTAAGGCTGTTATATAAACTGAAAGCATATAGCATTTTTTTATTCTTTGTAAGATATGGCAAGGGTATTATTTTTGGTTGTTGTATAATTAAAAACTACGCAAGCAATAAGGTGTACTCATGAGTACCATACTGTCTAAATGTACCAATATTTGTATATTTGCTCAAATAAACACATTGATAAATTAGTTACTAATGCATACACTGAAAAATGATAAGACCATTGAAAAGAATTATAATTTTAGAAAGCATAATGTTGGAACAGAAGAAAATAATTTGAGTTTAGGAACTGAGATCTCAATCTCAGTCTGAGTAAAGTAACAGAAGTGTTCTAACAGTTGAAATCACAACATACTATTAAATACTATTTAAAAACATGACAGCAAATTATATCAGTAAAAAAATCTTTAAGAGCAACAAGATAAAGCAAAATTGGGAGAATGGGTAGGATCATGATTTTTCTTGGATAACTGTGCTTTAATGATCACTCTAATGGTGCCATTTGAATAGAGGTATACTATTTCTTTGATAGCATTGCACATTTAAAAAAGTTTAGCAATGACTTTTATTAGATAATTACTAATAAATTAAGTCCATAAGTACTGAAAATTTGCCCCTAGCAAAAACATGAATGGTCTTTGAATACAGTATGCTAATTAAGTAGAGAAAGACAAGGACCAGATGATCTCATTTATACATGCAATCTGAAAAACAAATATAACTCATATCTATAGGACTAGGTTGGTAGTTGCCAAAGATGTGGATTGAAGATTAGATAGACTGTAGTATTTCAATGGGGACAATTTTCCAGTTATCAAGAGAATAGGTTATGGAGATAAACAAGACACATGGTGTTAGAGTCTACAATACTGGATCATATATGTTCAAGTTGCCGAGATGGTACTTCTTAAAAACCCTCACAACAAGAAAAAAATAAGTGATTATATATGGGGGAAGATGATTACTAGAATTATTGTAGTGGCCATTTCACAATGTATATAAATATTAAAATATTATATTGTGCACCTGAAACTAATATAATGTTATATGTCAATTATATCTTAATAAAAATTAAGTTATCTTATTTATTTTTCTTTTTTTCTTTTCTTTTTTCTTTTGAGTCTAGGTCTCACTATTTTTGCCCATGAAACCACAGGCTCACGTTGCCCAGGGTACCACAGACTCAAGCAATCCCCAGCCTCAGCTTCCCAGGTAGCTGGGATTACAGGCATGCATCCATGCCCAACTATTTTTGGGGACTAGGACTTGCTGTGTTGACCAGAGCGGGACTCGAACAGCGATTCCTAGCCCTAGCCACTTCATAGGCTGAAGCATGCCTAGCAAAAATTAAGTTCTTTTACTTAAAAATATCAATGTGTAAGGATAGACTGTAAGAATGTTTCCTTACATCAATTTAGAAAAGTGAATATGTTAAGTAATCAAAACTTCTTTCTTGGTAAAATAGAACACTGTTGAGAACAATCAATTTTAAGATATACTCTGCAATTCTGCTTCTGCCCCCCAAATGACCATTTTCCTGTCCAAATTTATAATGACCTTTAATATGGTGATCAGGACATTTTGAGTCAACTTAATTTGAATAGTAATAGTGTCTCCTATTACATGTTTTGTGATGTTAATTAACCTATTCATTGGACATATGTATCACTGTATTATTTAAAAGTTTAAAAAGATGATAAATGCAAAATATTTGGTACCTAACATGTTTGGTCTCAATACTTAATATTGTTGGCCTCAATACTGTTTTCTCTTGTCAGAAAGTACAGCATTAATATATAAAGAGTGATATATTAAAATTCTATATGAAAGTATAGCAATAATACATATTTTTCTCTTCCTACTTAAATTTTCAAATCATTTTCCATCTTCTAGCAATGGAAAACACTCATTCAGTCATATTACTTCTTTTTTAATACCTATTCATTCTTCAGAAATGTTCTCAATAATTAACCCTATACAAATCATATTGTCTCCTTCTTTCATTGTTGTCTTCTACAGCATTCTGCTTATTTCCTTAATAGCCTTACTAGAAAACAAATACTTCTGCTTGTAAAAATTTCTTCAATACCTATATGTGTCTGAAAATAGTCTATAAAGTATTTGAAACAAGAACTGGTCCCATCTTGATTTTAATAGTTCTAAACACAGTGTTTGACACATAATATATGTTCATGAATATTTGGTTAAAAATCATTGAATAATAATGAAAAACTTTTCATTAATTTACTGAGTTATTTCTTCCCAATATTTTCCTTGCTCTTGGAATGTTTCCAATTATCACTACTTTACTAGTATAATTAATACTTCAGGAATAGACATTTTTCTAGTTTTAGGTTATATATATTTAGTAATCACATGCATTCAAAGTGTGAATATTACTGTCTAAATTCTCAGATCTCATTTTACAGTACTATATCCCTCTAATCACTGACTCAACTAGACAATCAACATATGTTTAACTGTGTAAGTGAACAAATGAATGGATGAATGAAGCAAAACCATTAATCAGGCAGTTAAAAGATTTCCTCCAGTTTAATTTCACTTTGTATTTTTTCTTACTGCATCTTCTTTTTTTTTTTTAATTTATTTATCTATATTTCACATCATTTCAATCCCATCATTTCAATCACATACATTTCATATCTTTGTAATACCGGGATTCACCCCCCCCACCCTCCCTGACCATTCCCCCTCTGTCCCGCCCCCCCACCCCGAGTTGTAACCATTTGGTGTCTGTCTTTATCTTTTTAACTTGTTACTGCTAATGTGATTTCTTTTAGGTGTGTCCATGGTTTTTT